>JAEBUS010000076.1:146028-255269 GCA_023014475.1 Amanita pallidorosea
CCCCCCTATAGATGGTGATGAGAAAGATTGTATTCTTGTTGAGGGAGGGGAGAAACTGGACGTACACCGAAGACGTAGCCAAGCATGTACGTCGTTGATCACCGAGGTATTGACACTTCGAGCGGACACGAAATTGTCTTGAAAGACCTCGACCGTCATGGCAGCCGCGGAGGAGGCGAACCGTCCTTTTGCAGAAATCAGTTAGATAATCGAGATTACGCGAAAGATTTAAAAAAGGCATACACGTTCACCGATGTTGAGGATGATTAGGGTGGTCACCAAGACACACTTGTATCTGTTATGACCAGTTCTTTGGGTCTTGGGTCATTTCGGGGTCAATCCCATGAGACCAGCGCTTCGAGTTTTTAACTGGGATGCCATTGAGAGGCTTGACATCCAAATCTAGAAAAGACTGGCTTTGACGAGCCAACTTCGCCTGATTCGAATTCTCTCATCATATTCGCTGACATCAATTCGTATCAACCCAACTCTTGGGTAATGGGGCCGGGGCGCCGTTTTGATTTCGTCCTGTTGCCTGACGTCGGTGCGTATCACCCGCATTTCTTGGGACATAGGGACCGGGGCGTGTGATTTTGATTCGGTAGCTGTAACCGCTAGAATTGCGAGAAGGTGGAACGCTGTGTGGCGCCATGGGCATCTACTGTGACGGTCAGAATCACTGACATTCGGCCTTAAGTATTCAGGAGTAAGCAGTACAGGCGCGCCGTGGTTATAATGGGCCATCGTTTTAACTAATCGAAACTCGATACAAGGAGACACCTATCGGAGGAGAGAATAAAGATATCTCCACAGGTGCCGACGTTGGCTGATGATTCCGAATTCTTGCTTATGCTTCCGCTCACTGTTGCGTCATCTACATCTTCCGTGAAGCCTGCTCGATGCATGAGACACAGCCAGCAAAAGAAACTTTGTGACGAATTGATACCTATGAGCCGAAATTGTTCTTTTCTTCTTCAATGTTTTCGTGTTCTCCAAGTTAAGCCAGGCGATGCCACTCCATCTTGGAACGTGATGGAGCGGGAGATCAGCATTAGGTACGTCTCTGCGCATCTATACTTATCATAACGTTTTGATTCTTCTTGAGGGCCTCCACGGATGTTCGGGGATAAGTTGCAGACATTTTTTGAGAATGTAAACTTGAAGGTGTCTGAGAACGATGTGTATCATGTTGACCTCATGAATGTGTGCCAGACGGTACTTGTTCACTAGCACTGCCAGACCGCATCTCAATCAAGGGGTTTCTCCCCTTCGAATCCCACGTTCACTTCCCAGCACGTATTCGCTCGCCAATGTCTTGAAGTCCAACCAGCAGTCTCCCAATATGATATCAATATTTCAACGTGACAGTTTGACGTCGAATGATAAACAAACATTGATCGAAGGACCCTCGCTCTCGGCTCGCCTGACTCGGAAGGGGTCAGCAAGTACAGTAAGACGAAAATGAAACGGAGTGCCTGGCTAAACCTGTCTGCACTCTGAACACAATGGACGGTCCGAGTTGGTGCTGGCATAGCCGCTTTTCGGTCTCGCAGGGCACATCCTCCATTCCACGTTTCGACGCTCAGCGCTCAGCGCTCAGCCGCCTGGGCATTTTTGGTTGACGGATGAGCCTTGAGTGGCAGTGTGCAACAGATGATAGAGAGGGGAAAGGAACGTCGGAACCTAAAAATAAAATAGACAGGATGATAATTTTGTTATCTAACACGATTTGCAGAAGAATCATCATGAAACGAGGTCAACCTTGATAATGTTGACCATCGAATGTGCAAACTCACCGTCGTCTTCAAGTGCGGGCTTATGGCCCTCGGATTCTTTCGGTATGCGTTTTACGCCAAGGAACTACACGGTACGTAAACGAACCATGTCCGGCCGGGAGAACTCTTCCGCTTGATAGCTATCAAGTTGCTGGCTGGGTTTCAAATTGAAGGATGACTCATTCAATCAGAAGTGAGCACATGGCGGCAGGGATACTCATGTCATCTTTATTAGTGACTGCTGTGCATCACGATGGTCCACATGCCAATCTTCCGAAGTTAAGAACGGACGTACAGATCTGCAAATTGTTTCCCATCCGATGGAAACGCAACTTGACTGTAGCCAAGATACGGCATCATTACTCCTCCGAGTCCGCGGTCGTGACAGCTTCACTGCACTCTCTCCTCTCCTCCAAATATCCTTCGTATGAAACAGTATTCATCCAAGTGCCATCTCAGCTTGCATTGGGGAAACAATTTATAGGTGGAATATTGCCCGAACTAGGCTATGAGGCTTCTTCCTCCAAATCTTTTCATGCCTCAAAGTGCGCAAACCAGCAAATAATGTTTGCCATACAACGATTATACCCACAATCAGATACAACTAGGCAGGCAAATCAGTCCTGTATAACACAGTTTTTGGACAGGATGTATTTGACATGAAATACCTGCATGGAAAGGTCTTGATGAGGCTGACATTGGGTTTCATAATTAGTAGCAATACTATATGTTGATGATGTGTTATTCATGGGTGATAATAGAAAATTACTCATGGAAATAAAACACAAATTCATGACTAAATGGGAATGTAGAGATTTAGGACCCATTTCTGAATATCTTGGAATGAAAATAGTCCGAGATAGGAAAAGAAAATTGATAACCCTTGATCAAATTAACTATGCAAAGAAAATAGTTAAAAGATTTGGTCAAGAAGATTCTAAACCTGTTCGTACACCATTACCAGCAGGATACATACCTACAGCAAATGAAGGTTCTGCAACTCCTCAAGAAAGGAGTTACTATCAATCAATTATTGGATCCTTATTATATCTTACACTTGGCACAAGATATGATATTACTCAAGCAGTAATCATGATGTCACAATTCATGGTTAATCCTTCAAAAGAACATATTACTAAAGCCTTATATATCATTAAATATGTTAATTCCACTACAAATGGAAAAATAACATATGATGGCTTTAAAAAAGAAGGACTTAATGCTTATGCTGATGCTGATTGGGCTGGTGACCAATCACACGCAAATCAGTAACGGGTAATCTAGTTCTATTAGCAGGAGCTCCAATTAGTTGGATTTCAAGAAAGCAAAAAACAGTTGCTTTGTCATCCACTGAAGCTGAATACATGAGCTTGTCAGATTGTTCTAGACAAATCATGTGGATTAAATCTTTATTCAAAGAACTGGGATTTAATGTTGGAGCTATTGATCTTAATGTTGATAATAGAGGATCAATATTCTTGGCAAAGAATCCAGCTCAAGAACATAGAACAAAACATATTGATATTCGTTATCATTATGTTAGAGAACGTGTTGAGGATAAAGATATCAACATTCAATATGTTCCCACAAATAATCAATTAGCTGATATCTTAACAAAAAATTTGACTTGGCAAAAGTTCAAAGAGTTAAGAGATAAAATTGGCATTGAGATCCTCAATGAGGGGGAGTGTTGAAACGGATGTAATCCGTTACACACACGATGTGTCCGCACCGTGGGAAACATTTGGATCTATCCGATCTTATCTTGGATGGGACCGATCTTATCTAATCTGTCATATAATCAATGTTTGTATATGTGGATATAATTATAGAGTTCACTGCTATTAATATCTTGACAGATATTATAGAGTTAGACAGATATTATAGAGTTTGACATGTGTCAAACTCGAACAATAGCGCACCATGTGCATGACTGTGCAAAGCTGTGTTCCACACAGCTATTGACACAGCAATGACTGTGCATTAGCAAGCACAATAGAAATGATCAGTCAGCGCTACTAAATCGCTGACATCAGACCAGTAGATAGACTGTATAAATACCTCAGTACTTAGACGTCAATCTATATCCTTTGCTCTACTAAGTGATCGCTCTACAAGCGGACTTAAGTGACTACTACAGCTACCAGTAAGTGTTAACTTACTCAGCTCTACTATTCTGCTGCGTCTCTGTTGGTTTGTGCTTCGACATCCACCACCTAAAAAACCACAGCCTTGGATCACAATGACTCCGGCTGTTGCCATATGGATGGACCAAGCCCTTCAAGGACAAGATCCTTGGACATTTCCTCCCAAAGCTTTTTGGGCTTGGCAATTAAAGGGAAGATGGAGACGTGAGGGAATCTCTGGCCACATTTCTTTTGAAGATTTTGAAAAGATTTGTGAAGATCATTACTAATCAGTACACGACTGTACAGATTATGGGGGGGTGTTGAACGACCTTCACCCCAAATACCCCTAAGTATAGCCTTCAACACGGCTATCACCGGTTTGACCCTTAGAGGGTATTTCTTGTTCTTTTATTTCTTTTATTTACATATATTAGATTACAGTCTATTACACAAATATGTACATACACTAAAGTGTATATAAGACCTGTAGATATCCAATATATGTTCAGTTGCTCTTTCCTGCCTACCAGCATGTGAGTATCTCCTCTCCATGAGAGTAAGACCTGGAGAGGTCTCTGGTCACTGTCTATGACAGTGATACAATACTCTTGTCATCACAAATGTATGACTCTATGTCTAATGGACATATGAGCTCATCGTTTATGACAGTGACAACCACTGAGACAAACTATGTCTGACAGACATATGATTGCTGCTCAACAATTCCTTTAATAATGGATAATCAAGCAGCTATTTACATGGCTTCTAATCCAGTTCAAGAACAAAAAACGAAACACATGGACATAAGATATCATTATATCAGACAATGCGTGAAAGAATACTTAGTTGATCTCTATTATATAAAAACTGAAGATCATAACTAATGTAATGAATATCTAATCTAATCTATATCTTATCTAATTAGATAAGATTGAATAACTAATTAATTAAGTGTTCATATTTAATCATAAATAGCTTACATAATATTAGTCATGTGACTTATGACTCACAATTATGACTCACAGTTATGACTCATAATTATGACTTATGATTAGTCACCATGACTCATACTTATGACTCATTTGGAGTCACAATGACTCATGATTATGACTTATGATTAGTCATAATGACTCATACAACGTCATATAGAATGAAATGATGTCATATAGAACATCATAGAAGGAATATAAATAGATGAAGACTCAGAATGACTCATTTTAGGGACTGATATTATGTAATAGGTAGATTACACTGTACTTAGGTTAGGGTTTCTGAAACATATATAAGGAGGGCGTTCTGAGCGACTATCCCCTCAGTTTTACTAAAAAAACTAACATTAGTTAAGGCAACCTAGCTAACAATATGTAAGTATATTGAAACCTTACTTAGCTAGTGTATGCGCTGCTGTCTATTGTTTCAATAGGTTATGGGCCCTGGCGACTGCCTTCAAAACGCTCAAAAGAGTTGGGCATTGTATGCTTAGAAGGGTAGTAGTCTACAGTGTATATTAATAGTTTAAGTGTGTGATCAGATCAGCTGATAAGATCTCAAATATCGGAATCATAGATATGGCTGATGGCCCTCTATCATGACCGATGGGATCTATAGCTGATAAGATATGTGTGATCTGTGTTTTGATATTTCTCTCACACCTACAAATGTATGCTAACTGTCACGGTTCGATCTTATCTAAGATCTTATCGTTGATCTTATCTTGGGTAAGCGTCCCACGGGTCAAGAGTGAGGTGGAGGCATGTCAGTCATGTGACGGCATGAGGTGCAGGGTATATAGTCCTGTAGTTTGTGTCAAGAGCTCTAGGCTCTTGATTGTCACTGTCCTAGACAGTACAACAGAGTTTCTTTCTTTTCTTTCTCTTGTCCCTCGCTGGTTGTGCGACCTGGTCTAGCGACCTCATAACATAATCAAGAGCCTACAAGACTACTTCGCACAATGTTTGCACCAATGTCGAACGACCTCATTTCTACAACAATGACCTCGATGAGTGGAGCGGTCACGATGACAGTGACGCTCATCAAGAGAGGGACTGTGCTGGTGTCGAGTGACACTAGTAAGTCTATTATTTCATCACAGGACTCTTTGGTGACCCAACTGGACAGGTCGCGAGTGTTGCGTTGCCCTGGGATAGTGAGTCAGGGGGCCTGGCAGACCGTTCAGCGGAAGAGGGTGGGAAAACACCCGAAGAAAACGCGTGGGGGTGCCGTGTATCAAGGATGCACAGTCTTGGAATACCAATTACGTATCGGGGGTAAAACCCTGAGCACAAGGACATCCGAGCAAAAACCCAGGCACCACCCTCACGTGTCATGTGGCGGAATGCAATCGAAGAGTTCTGTGGGGGGACGTCAGTGGACCCCGAGAACAGGTGGATACCCCACTGGCGATACCGGGCGTAGCCCGTCTCAGTGGAAGAATAGGAACACTCCTTGCGCAGGGTCGGTGTGGGACCTCGGCAAGACAGAGTTTTTGTTACAGGGTCTCATTGAGACACGCCGGGCCGAGCCCGAGTACAGGCGCTGGAAGAATTTCCAGTACAATCGGAAGCGCTGGTTAGCGAGGCAGCCAGTACCCATGCAGCATAACAGTCATGTGCTGCAGTGGATTATTCATCAGGTGCACGAGTGCATTCAGAGAGAAGAGGAGGCTGGTCGCCTTCTCGATCAGGAAACCCGTCGTCGAGAAGAGGCAGAACAACTCACTCAGGAGGAGCAAGACTTGGCCTGGGAGGCCTTGTAAAAACAACACGAGGAGCAATGTGTTGTTAGAGAAAGGGCGCAGCAGGTGCAACAAGCAGAAAAGGAGCGCGCGGTATGGGCTGAGGTGAAACCAGTCAACCAAGACTGGGTAACCAAGGTCCCGGAGTGGAAGTTTAGTGCGGATGAGCTAGTTGGACGCTTTATCCCAAAGGCGTCATGGAACAAACAGAGAAAGGTAGGAGTAGCCGTGTACGAGCAGGAGTATGCCAAGTACAACAAGATGGTCAATAAATTCGAGTCAATGAAGGGCGTACAAGTAAAGTTCGAACAAGACTTCCTGTTCAACAGGATCTACGTTGTGGAGAGCAACAAAGCGATCAGGGATCAGAAGTCAAAATGGTCCCAAGGAGCATTTGTCAACCTAGTCAAGGTTGGTGGTGAAGGCTTTGGTGACCGCCAGAGTCTAGTATTGGAAGTGGAGCTGGACCTGCAGGTCCTAGCTAGCTATGTTCAACGGGCCTTTGACGGCACACCGCGAGACTTGGCATTGGTGGCCAAGCACTGGAGCTTGTGCAGAATTATTACCCGTCTATACGAGAAAAGCCAGAGTGCATGGCTATGAACGCGACTCCTAAGGATCATATATCCAAGGGAGTCATGGACGACTTCAACGTGCTGAGCATGACGAAGTTCCTGAAGGAGTGTGGTGAGGAATTGCTGGGAGAGCAGCGAATAAGAATGCGCAAGTGGAGGAGCGCAGTACAACCGGGGTTACCAGGACCAGTAAAGAAGCTGGCGCCACCCAGGCGAACCAAGCCATACAGTCGAATGACGGCACAAATCGAGCCGTGGGAGCACAAGGGGTACTGTTACATGTACCTCTTCAAGAAGGAATACTATGACAAGTACGACTGGCCGGCATATCCGATGATCAAACAGATCGCCAACTGGGAACCGGAACTCCGAAAGGAGAATGCCATCTTTGGCTTGGACGGGGATGACAATGATCCCGATACGATCTACCACGTGGTCCCTTATTGGGACATGGAGAAGCGACCCAATTGGGAGTTTAAGATTTACAACTGGGAGCAAATTGATGAGCTTGTCACATGGAAGTACGGAATCAAGAATTTCAAGGTCAGCGCGGAGCGCACTGATGAGGTGGTTTACCCCAGGGACTTAGTGATGGTTACAAGACGCATCACAAGGCAGATGACGGTTGACCGTTACGGAAGAGTACTGGGCAACTGGTTCCTCGAGGAGTTGAGTACTCAGAGGACCTTGATACCAGTCACAAGGATAGATGTGGATGCGTGGAGGCATCGTGTGGACAGAGCGACCCAGGAATCGTTACCACCAGCAGGATACAATGGCTATGGACCTGAGACAGCAGGTCTGTGTTACCTATGGCTATTTAAGCCAGAACACTGGAACGCTTTTGCATGGCCGCAAAATCCGTCATGGGCAACAATTGCCAGCTATGAGCCGGAACTCAGGAACCCAGAGATGAGGGTTCAAGTGGTATTCAGTTTCATGACATGGAAATACCATGTTATGCCAAGCGCGACTGGCTTACTAGGCACGAGGTTGCTAGAAGAGAAAGGAAGTGGAGCCCAACACCACTTCTCTGTAGGATTCAACATCACGGAGGTGTTGATAGTGGCAATCATTGCCTTTATCACGTCTTATCTGCCAATCTTTGGTCAAGAGGCAACCAACGCAGCTTGGGAAGCAGCACCAGCGGCAACACAAAGGCAGACAGCGACCAACCTGGCCGAGTCTACCAATACCATCCTGGAAACGATAAGGGGTCCTAGACCACCCAGGATGCCGCAACCCAGACAGGAGCCACCGGCCTACTACGAAGGTCAACCGGACCAGGTAGCCAACTGGCTAAGGCAGATGTTAGCCTATTTCCGGCTGACGCAGATGGACTCGCTGGACGTGATGGTGATAACAGCGCTGCAGAGAATTAGAGGAGGACAGGCAAATAGAGCAGGGAATTGGGCAGGAGTGAAACTCCAACAGGTGTTGGAGTATCTAGAAGAGAGGGATGCCAGACAACTGGCAGGAACGTACTGGGCGGAGACCACCTATGCTCAGGAAATAACGGGCATTGCAAACCTTATAGATGGGGGAATGGCGGTTCATCAGACAGCTCTGTGGATTCAGGAGCCGTTAAGGAATAGACGACCATTCCAACATTGGCCAGACTTCGAAGAACAGATGAAGACGTTTTTCCTTACAACGGAAACCAGAGACGATGTGAGAAGAAAAATTCAAAACTTGTCGCAGGGGAAACGTCACGCTGAAGACTATATCATAGACTTCAGAGGTCTAGCCACCCTCACGGGGTACAACGAGATTGCGCTGTTTCGTCGAGGTCTCAACCCACAGTTGGGATTGAAGATAGTAGAGAACGGAGCACCGGGAGATGGAGCAACGGTGGGGGATTTGGAGCGATGGTACTCCAAGGCAATGGAGTTGAACAAGGCATGGAGGGATGCAAGGGCATTCTATGGAAACGCGGCACAACCGACAATGTGCATGCAGTACACCGCACCGCAGGGAGCCCAAAACAGGGCAGCACCAACTCCTGCGAACTGCTTTAGCGGAGCAACGAGGGGACCACCCCCAGCTACAGCGTCGATGTCACAAAGGCCGAATCCGAACACCATGGACGTGGATAGGAAGAAGCGGGTATTGACTTGCTACAATTGTGGCAAGGAAGGACACTTCAGTAGGGACTGCAAGGAGCCCAGGAAGTGGAAAGGAAAGGCGAGGATCAGAGAGATGGGATGGAAGGACTTCCTCAATGAGGATATGACAGACGAGGATGCGAAGGCGATTGCCAAATGGGCAAAAGAGAAGGGTTTTTGAGAAGCTCGAACGGCAAAGGTTCCAACCGAACGAGCACGGACAACATTTCTATTCCATGTAATAATATACAGAATTCAATTGATTTGAATTGTATTGAATATGAAATGAAGTCTAAGGAATCAAAAATCAGAAGTGAACCTATCCGAGTGGTAGGATCTCGCTTGAAGCCCTGGCAGACTCCATGGATGGTGAGGTGGATATGGGAACGACCCATACCCCAAGCCCTGGAGTCTCTAAAGACGTGGAGTCATGAATTGCGACAGGAGGAAGTGACGAAGGAGATGGTCCACGATCTGAACCGGGAGACGGAAGAAAACGCAATGTGGTACTTGCATAACTTGAAGTACCATAAGAAATACGTGGTGGGAACAGGGAAACGACAACTGAACATACCGGTGTTGGTCACGGAAATTATGACTGGAAAACAAATGACAGTGACGGCCCTGTTGGATTTGGGATGCACAGGCTCATGTGTGAACTGGGATTTTGTGAAGAGGAATAACCTCAATACGCCCAAGCTCACCCACCCGATTCCTGTATACAATGCGGACGGTTCAGAAAACGTGGATGGAAAGCTGTCCGAGATGGTACAGCTAAAGTTGAAGATAGGAACTCACATGGAGACGTGGGAGTTTGGAGTATCCTCACTAGGGAAAACGGATGTGTTTTTAGGACACGACTGGTTGAAGTACCATAACCCGGAAGTGAATTGGCAAAAAAACTCACTTCTCTTCAATCGGTGTCCGGGCGTATGCCAACCAGATACGCGCTCCGAGGAACCCAAAGAAACAGAGGATGAGGACGAGGAGAACGAGTGCAGCTTGCATCTGGAGGAGGGAGATCATTTAATAGCAGTGATGTGTGAAGATGTGGACAGAGAATGGATCAGGGCTTATGAATCCACAGCAACAAAAATTGCGTCAGAACATACCATCAAAAGGACCCTTGATGAAGTAGTTCCGAAACATTACTTAAGCCACTGGAAAGTGTTCGAAAAACAGACCTTTGACGAGTTACCACCTCGAAGGCCTTGGGATCACGCAATCGAACTCATACCGGGGTCAAAGCCGTTGGATTGCAAGATATATCCATTGAGTAGAGAGGAGCAGGGGAAACTTGAGGAGTTTCTTAAAGAAAACTTAGACACAGGAAGGATTCGCTCAAGCAAATCACCCATGGCATCTCCATTCTTCTTTGTTAAGAAGAAGGATGGAGCACTGTGGCCAGTACAGGATTACTGAAAGTTGAACAAGATGACCATCAAGAATTGGTATCCATTGCCACTGATATCCGAGTTAATTGATAAGTTGTCACACACAAAAGTCTTTTCAAAAATGGACATTCAATGGGGATACAACAACATTCAGATCAAGGAGGGGGACGAGTGGAAGGCAGCCTTCCGGACTAATCGGGGACTCTTTGAGCCCCTAGTTATGTTTTTTGGGTTGACAAATTCACCGGCGACTTTTCAGACAATGATGAACGATCTCTTCAGGGAAGAAATTGCAGAAGGATGGGTTGTCATTTACATGGGTGACATCTTGGTTTTCTCAGCAGATCAGGAAAGTCACACGGTACACGTCAACAGGATTCTGGCGAAACTTGAAAATCACAAGTTGTTGTTGAAACCGGTGATGAGCATCCAGCGAGTCTACGCATTGTTTGCGACAATTACAAGACATGTTCGAAGCAGCTACGAAGCTCAGCAACACATTCAAAGTGATTGGCAACCTCGATCCACTTGTTCAAGCCTAGCAGCACTAGCCCCACCTTCGATCAACATCTCAGAACTTGTCCAGAGATCCAGTAGTGTTCCTCAGACCAAGAGCATGCCAGCGCATTTGGCGCTTTAGCCATTCGAAGCCATCCAAGGATCCCAAGCCCCTTGATTGACCCTTGTCCCATTGCCAGCAGCTCCCCATTCGTTGCCTATTGGTCCCTCAGCTCCCTAGAGACCCCAGACACAGTCTAGAGCATTGCACGAAGCCCAGTTTCCATCAGGATTGTGTTGTCATGGTTTGCACAGCATACGTTTCACTTGCTCCACATCATTAGTTTCATTGCCAGTTCGATCATAGGTTATTTTTAGCTTCAGGCACACCCCCTTTTGCGTCGCTTTCACCCCCCATTTCACTTATATATAGGATATCCCCTGTATAGCACAAAGGACAACAAAGAGAACACAGAGACCAGATGATAGCTCCCCCCAGTCATTCCCCTCTCAGAGTTTCGTTCTAAGCCTGTTCCCCTTGCTTCCCTTGCGTCCCTCGAGCCTACCCAGCAGTCCCCTCATTGCGTCGAGCCTAGTTTTGCACCCTCGAGCCTTCTTGCGACCTTTGTCTAGCCGTTATTGCCCTCGTCCTCTCAGTATCTTGCGCCCCTTCGTTCTTTTAGCGTTCCCCAGTGTTTCCCAACTGTCTAGTGCAGTTCAGCAGGCCTCTCCACTCGCAGCATTCGCTTTAGGTTGTCTTGATCACCTCAATCCCCCTCGATACCCCTCGTGTGCCTTCGATCAGTCACTGAAGGAGCGCCCGAGCACCTCTGTTGGTTTAGGGTTGGTTTGGAGGTTGAGTCCACCTAGTGCGCATCACCGGAAAAGTGTTGGTTTGACAAACCAACTATCGAGTTTCTAGGTCTCATCATATCCCACGATTTGATCAGCATGGATAAGGCAAAAGTAAAGGCCATTGTGGACTGGCCGGTCCCAAAATGCAAGAAACATGTTCAACAGTTTCTTGGTTTTGTGAACTTTTATTGACGCTTTGTACGAGGGTTTGCTTCGGTAGCAAAACCATTAACCAAGCTGACGGGCAAAGAAGAGTGGGAATGGACCGAAGCCCAACAAAAGGCGTTTGAGGGGCTGAAGACTCGTGTGGCCGAGGAGGTGGTATTGGCAATACCAGCAGACGAGGGTCAATTCCGTGTGGAAGTAGATGCATCGGAGTTTGCAATTGGCGGTATTCTGTCTCAACAACAGACAGATGGAATTTGGAGACCAGTGGCCTTCATTTCAAGGTCGTTAAATCCTGCAGAAAGGAATTACGAAATTTACGACAAGGAAATGTTGGCAGTAATGCATGCCT
Source organism: Amanita pallidorosea (assembly GCA_023014475.1). Lineage (NCBI taxonomy): Eukaryota > Fungi > Basidiomycota > Agaricomycetes > Agaricales > Amanitaceae > Amanita > Amanita pallidorosea. The sequence goes on from JAEBUS010000076.1 coordinate 158,611, forward strand.
TCTATGAATGGTTGCATTACCTTAAAGGCACAAAGGTCCCGGTCGAGGTTTTAATGGATCATCAAAACCTCACGTACTTCAGGAAGCCGCAGAATATCAATCGGTGTCAAGCGCGATGGATTTTGGATTTACAAGAGTTTAATTTCACTATTAAGCACCGGTCAGGGAAATCCAACTCCAAAGCAGATCTTCTGTCATGGAGGACAGACCATAAGGGGGAGGAGACTGACAATGAAGGGGTCATTCTCCTCAAAGAAGATCTTTTTGTTCGAATCCACGATGATGACAGAGTGTTGTCAGATGTAGAAAAAGACATTGCAAAGATCAATAGAAGGCAGTGGGAATGACAAGTCCTAGAGGGCTTGAAGAGCAATAGCGGAGAGTGGGGAGAAGAGAACAGACTGGTCACATGGAAAAATTGAATTTATGTGCCAGTCAACAGCCGGATCCGGGAGACGATTGTGAGCACACACCACCAATGGGGACATTATGGAGTGGACAAAACTGTTGAGGTCATCACTCGAAATTATTGGTGGCCGAGGTTGGCTCATGACGTCAAGATATACGTGAAAGGGTGTAGAACGTGCCAGATGGTCAAACCAGACAGAACGAAGAGGGCAGCACCGCTGAAACCATTGAACATTCCAGCACAACCCTGGCAGGAGATTTCGATAGATCTTATGGGACCGTTCCCAGAGTCAAAAGGCTTCGACATGATTATGGTGGTGGTAGATCACTTTTCCAAAAAAGCATTCTTCTTGCCAACAAACGCCACCATCACATTGTTGGGAGTAGCGCGACTGTTCAGGGACAATGTGTTTCGGGAACACAGTCTACCAAATCGGGTCATCAGTGACAGGGGAAGTCAATTCGTGTCCCAGTTCATGAGGGAACTGTACAAGCTGTTGGATATTGAAGCAAACCCATCCACGGCATATCATCCTCAGACGGATGGACAGACGGAATGGGTAAATCAAGAAGTATGGGAATTCCTGGCAATGTACACAAATGACAAACAGGATGACTGGAGCGAGCACCTAGCTCTAGCTCAGTTCTGTCACAATGACAGGGAAAACTCGTCAACGGGATACTCGCCGTTTTACCTCAATTATGGGAAACACCCTCGGAAGTGGTTTGACCCGGTTAAGACAACACCGGTGAAGGCGGTAGAGGATTTTGTGGCGGACATGAAGGAGGCCTGTGATAAGGCCATGGATAATTTGGAGAAAATGGTGACATGGATGGCCAAACAATACGACAAAGGCAAACGACCATCCTGAGAGTATAATATAGGTGACAAGGTGTACGTTAACTCGGAACACCTACCTCACGTACGAGCATCCAAGAAGTTGGATAACAAATTTTACGGACCGTACAAGATACTCGAATGGATTGGATGGCGGCTTACAGGATCGAGTTGCCAACATCATGGAAGGTATACAATGTCTTCAACAAAGCATTGTTGAAACCATACGTGGAACCCGCTTTTCCAGAACAAAAGCGGAAGGATAAGGAGTTGGAGGAAAGACGAAAGGAGGAAGAGACGAAGGTAAAGGGAGAAGAATACGAAGTGGAAGAAGTACTGGACAGCCAATACAAAGGGCGAGGACTCCAGTACTTAGTAAAGTGGAAGGGATATCCAGTGGAGGAATTGACGTGGGAAGCGGTGGGAAATCTTGCAAATGCACGAGACTTGGTCAAGGACTTTCACCGCAAGAAACCGAATGCGCCAGCTCCCAGACAATTACCTCAAGGAGCATTTTGATGGTACAAAAATCTGACGCAGACGACACAATCCAAAAGGTTATTTGGATGGGAAGACGGCAGGTTCGACCAGGAATACTGAGAAAAGCTTGAGAGGAACTGGAGAAATTGGAAAAGAGACCGGTTACAGGTCTATGAGGAGAAAGGCGGAGCAGATGAAGAGGAAGGACCAGCAAAGGTTCTCGAGGACGCGAACCTTTAGAGGGGGCGGCATGAGGCGCAGGGTATATAGTCCTGTAGTTTGCGTCAAGAGCTCTAGGCTCTTGATTGTCACTGTCCTAGACAGTACAACAGAGTTTCTTTCTTTTCTTTCTCTTGTCCCTTGCTGGTTGTGCGACCTGGTCTAGCAACCTCGTAACACTAACCTAACTATGGGAAAAATAGTTGCTTAATGGTAGCAGGGATACCATTTCTGTCACCCTTGTGACAGACTATCTGGGAAGATAGATTAAAAACCTGGTGTCACGCATCGGAGTCGTGCATTGTTGGGAAACAATGAAATCAAAATTCTCCCAGGATCAACGGATCTTAAAACACGTTGTGGTTTTGTCACACCACTACCAAAAAAGACATGGATTTTGGGCCGCTTTATGCGGATAACAGGGCTGATCCCCTGTAAAGGCTTCACGCACCACCAATTGCCCATTACATTATTGCATATATCATAATAACCGTTTTCTCTATTTTATTATTTAATATTCATATAAAGGTTGTGCTGAGGCGGATTTCCATCGTACACGCAGACTATTGTTGGGCAGATGAATAGCACCCCAACTAGATTAGGACGTCTGAGGATGTCACTTACACAGATACATACACACATACATACATACATACTAGTTTGTACACAGGGAATTTGAAGGAGCCCTGGTACAAGATTGGCATAACAACATCCATATAACCCCAATGAGTTGTTTGCATTGCCAGACAAGTCCATGACGTATTGTTTCAAAAATAGCACAGCCTGATAAGCACTCTTTTTCTCATGTATCATTTGGGAAATAAGAATTAGGCTAATATATATATTATTTTTAGAACCAAATCAAAATGTTGCACGTCTACCAAATTGGTCCTCTTTGCACTCAAATGTTCTATCATGTCTATCTTGATGGAGCTATTGGTTATGAAAATTACATCAATCAGGGCATTTTAGCTTGGGTCCTGATCAGGAACCAAAATTTGACCAAACAGGACATTCTTAACATCATGAACAAATATGATGCAGATGATATGGCATCATGTGATCCATATGCTCACCTTGCTCGCCTCGTCCATCTGGCACATTCCTGTGCTGGATATAACAATATCAAAGATACCCCTGAGATCAGGGATATATATCCAGCGATCCAATCTTACAATCTTCCCACACACCAAATTTCCTTCGCCTCTCATATTGACACGTTTGGTTTCATTCTTGATTGTTTCCTGACTGAGGAAGTCAGGGACATCAGCAATAAACCGCATATCTTAGGTGTCAAATATAGATCAGATGATGGCATGGCCATCAGCAAGAGCAAAGATCTGATCTTGTTAGATCTGTTCGACAAGGCTGAGGAAGAAGATGGAGAGATCAAGATCATTACACACCGAGAAAAGTTATCCAACATCCCTGGATTCCCACAACATCTTGGTCTGAAATGTCACTATATGGGTTTCAATGGTCGCCCTGCTCCACAATATGAGTCTTTAAAGAAGACCATTGATACGACACTCCGAAGGGTTGATGACCCTTATGATCCTAAGGAGCTTTCTCAAGAATTGGCTAGGAAGAGACTAGCCAGAGAACATCCAATCTGGATACATGACAGAGTTGTTTATCATGATAAGCAAGATTATGATGAAATTGTCCATGCAGCCGAGATGCAAAGGGAGGAGAAAGCCATCAAGAATCTAAGTCAGATCTTAGAAAAGGACAGATACATATATGTCTTTGGTAATTGACCTAAATCAGCTATTAAAATCAAAAGCTGATGTCTCTTTGACAGCATACGTATTCAGGGGTTGTGAGAACCCCGGTAATCCAAAGAAGGGAGTTACGTCACTCCCCATACAGTCACATTTGTCCAGGGAAAAGTTTATCCCTGGTAGCAGGAGAGAGACCAGAGCATACACTCCGGAAAGATTCAAGCCCATCGTCCCAATCAAGGACGAAATCAGAGAGTTTGGTGAACTCAGTCATCTCCGAAGACAGCGTCAACTACCAGGTATAGTACCTAGTAGTCATCATACATGTACAAATGTGGACCAAAATGGTCCAATTATGAAATTTTTGTCACAGTCTGATGAGAATGAAAATCAGACTAAGGATAATTTCCCAATGGTTAAATCTGATGAAAAACTTCATCAAAATGAGTTTACTCACACGTCTAATTTGGATAACTTTGTATATGTTCCTGATGAAATCATCAACATGTATTGTCATGACCTGTTCTCAATGGTCAAAATCTCTAAAGACATTTTTATTCTTTTTCTTGTATTTTACAAAAACTGTAGCCAAACATCTTAGTCAGGTTGGTGTCTATCTTATCTAGTCAGCGCTAAGATTAGATTAGATTAGATAATGATTAGATTAGATTACAGACTACCGGACCAATGACTCATGGACTATGACTCAGGCTTACCAATGCGCAGCAACGGGGGCCAATTATGTTATATCCTTTACTCATACTTACTCAGCGTAGCTACTATTATTAGAGTGGTGCATAGACCACCTCTGTAGTATATAAACTGAGCAAGTAACACCCAGAGTCCTCAGTTGAGTTCTCTCGGGTTTCCTCTCTACCCTCCCCTCCTCTTCTCCTAAGTCTTCTGTTGGGGCTGTTAGGACAAGCCTACACACAACCACAAGCCTCACTGAGAAGAATGAAGATAAAGAGTAGATTCGACACAGTAGAGTAGTAACCTGGTGTAGAGGAAACTATCTAGAGTCTTAGAGACTCCTACCTACAACGCACCACCTTATATACCCAACCATGGTCTGTGTGCAGCAGCCTCATGCCTCAAGGGCTATGCGCGCGCAGCAACGAAACCATGGCGACTATCTACTCCTTCCCGCGATGCCCGTGTCCCCATCCAGTCCTTATTGTCTTCTTATTGGCACAACCCCTGGCTGACTAACCGCTGACCTAACCGATGGGTGCCTTGGCATAGGGGCCTACAAGTCCTGTATACCTATGCATCCATAGGGCCCCAGAGAAAATAGATAAAAATATGGAAAAATAGCCGAAAAGTCGTAAGGTTGTAACATGACCCCCCCTTAAGACTTCACATCCCGGGAAGTCACTGTGAGGATATCACTTTAGGAATTTGTGCAAGGTCCCTTGCAAACGCCTTGTCCGTATCCAGTTCATCATAGATCAACTTGCGGTCACCTTTCCACCGCTGCCAGTTCCTTTTAAGTTTTTCAAGGTATTCCCTTTCGAACTTGCCATTTTCCCATCCAAACAGTCGTTTGGGCACATTCACCTGTGTATGATTCTGCCATCGCCGGTAGTCCATGTCTCGTACGTTAACGAGTCGACGTGGGGCGCTAGGGTTTGCCTTGTGGAACTTCTGAACCTCCTTTTTAGCATTATCAAGATTTTCAGCTGGCTCCCAAGTGGATTCCTCTACAGGATAATTCTTCCACTTGACTAGGTATTCCAAGCATCCACCGCCACGTCCACTGACTCGGCTGTCCATGACTTCTTCCACCTCGTATGTCATGACCTGTTCTCAACGGTCAAAATCTCTAAGACATTTTTATTCTTTTTCTTGTATTTTACAATAGCTGTAGCCAAACATCTTAGTCAGGTTGGCGTCTATCTTGTCTAGTCAGCGCTAAGATTATATTAGATTAGATAACGATTAGATTAGATTACGGACTACCGGACCAATGACTCATGGACTATGACTCAGGCTTACCAATGCGCAGCAACGGGGGCCGATTATGTTATTTCTTTTACTCATACTTACTCAGCGTAGCTACTATTATTAGAGTGGTGCACAAACCACCCTTGTAGTATATAAACTGAGCAAAGTAGCACCCAGAGTCCTCAGTCGAGTTCTCTCGGGTTTCATCCCTACTCTCATCTCCTCTACTCATAAGTCTATTGTTGGGGCCCTAAGCCGTCACGGCGAGGGTAGTCCTGATAGTAGAACTCGACTGCACTTCATCCTTACCGCCCCAACGCTTCATATCTAGAGCATCACGCTCGCACCCGGATCCCAGGGTTAAGGGAACTTCTTGATATCTGGGGCATTACACAGTCTTCCGCAGACTCTAAAGCGTTATTTGTTGTTGGACAATAAAACCGTCACCCCTGGTTCTGTGGAGCATCCATAAAAGCTTCATCTTACATTCCCGGTCTACGCAAACCGAAGAACCTAACCCAGTTGATAGGGTTACCTGTGCACAGGATACCAGTGCCGGAGTAGTGACACGTTACGTCACTCGCATCGTAGGATCAGCCTCACCAGCCCCTGCGCATGTTAAATTGCCCTGGTCTAGGCCTCTGAAGGCTATACACGTATATACTTAGACACTTCATTTCGTAATCCTTGAGAGTAGCCGTCGCTTGACCACGCGCTCTTGAGAAAGGCCGTACCTATTAGGGGTATAGTGCTAACTGGACAACCGTTCGGACCCAGTTTAGTATAGTCAAATTATCAAAAAGTCAAATACTGTACTATACCGTTTACGTATTAGCACTGCAGGGAGGGTTGTGGACCCTGAGTGCATTCCCAAATAAGTGACAGGCCAAGACCTCCCTCACTTCTTGCGTAACGGAGAATTACGAAGTACGAGATCTTCTTAGATCGCACAGGCTTACAGATAGGGAAATCGATAACTTCTGGATAGAGGTATTCGGTGTACCACTGGATGGTCTAGAAGACTTTGATATTGATTATGACCCTTTCGGGCCAGATCCATTTGACGATAACGATCCAGTCTCAGACATCCCCGCACTTCACACACCAACCGAGTCAACCAACTCCACACCCTCGATTACCGAGGTACAACATCAGTGGGAACCTGCACCATTCCAAATCCTCGTCCCGAACCCCGCAACTTTAAATATCCATAGCCTATTTCATTCCGACGCTCAATACATCGGAGAAGTAGCGCCACCGTTCTCACCACCACCACCAGCATTTAGATCTCCATCGGTATCACAACCATCGAGATCGCTTTCCCCATTTACACCACCGCCCCTCTATATCCCAATGTCCAATCAAGGAGAAGAGGATCTCACGTCAGCGCAACTGTTGCAGTTGCTGAATAATCAAAACCAAACCATTCAGCAACTCCAGGAGCAGTTGTTGCTACTCCAAACAAACAATGCCGCTGCGGCACAACAAGCAGCACTGCCACCGGCCGCCCCGGCCCCAGTAATTAATATACCGGAAGGAACGGTATTCAACATTCCTGCGCCCGCAGGAAACGGCTCATCAAAAATAGATGTGGCTAAACCTCCAGTGTTTTCTGGCAAAATGTCGGAAGTCTCAAATTTCATAAACGGATGCCGGCTGTACATACAGCTGAAGATGGTTAGTGCCGAAGAAGAGGAGAAGATTCTCCTGGTACTATCATATATGTCGGAAGGATTCGCAGTGGATTGGAGGGATAACCTGCTGGACATGATAGCAGATGACGACACGGATGTACCGACATCCGTAGAACAATTATATAGGGACATCAGGGCAGATTTCGGCGATACCGATGAACAATCGTCGAAGATCTCGGAGTTGCGCACCATGATACAGGGCGCACACACGTGTGAAGAACACGTGCAGAAATTTAAAAAAGTCGCACAAGGAACAGGGTACCAGGGAAGGGCCCTAGTTGAAGAATTCAAAAGGAGTCTAAATGCAGGGCTCCGAAAACGGATCATGGAAGCCGATGAAGTACCGGCTAATATTGATGAATGGTATCGAAGGTCGGTCCGACTCGATCGACAATGGAGACAGGCGAAGAACGAGGAAAAATATTATTCCTCACGGAACAGTAACTCCGCCAATAGGAGTGAAGGGACCAAAGGCCCGGATACGTCGAAGACGGTAGGAACTGGCCAGCCTAAACCCCGCTGGAACAGATCCAAACGCCATGGATGTCGACAGAACACAGCGCCCGCCGATGCGCTGCTTCAAATGTGGAAGAATCGGTCACATCGCAAGAAATTGCCGATCCGGATTGGACATCCGAACAATGTCCTTTGAAGAGATGAAGGAATATTTCGCAAAAGGCGAAAATTTAAAAGAAGACGAGAGTCAGTAAGTCCCGTACTGAACTCTCTAAATAGGTATTCTGTATTAGGTAAGGAAGACGACTGGTAGGTACGGAGGACTCGGAGACTTCAACAGTCTCTGAGACCACCCGCAGGAAGCGGTCTCTAGTGCCAAAGCACAGGAGCGCAGCAGGGCAGATAAACCTGTGCTTAATTCTTCCTTATCAGGTAAAAGAATACTTAAAAAGGGACAAAAAGAATTTCTCGTTCGTTCTATTGGTCAGAAAGACGAGATACTAATGGAAATAGGTCTAGAAACTTTAGACACACATGACCAAACAACAGAAACTGCGTTGCTCAACTCAGGAGCAACAGGTTTGTTTATGAATGCCAAATTTGCTAACGAAAAAGACTATAAACTAATCCCTTTAGATCGACCCATTCAAGTTAGAAACGTAGACGGATCTAACAACGAAGGCGGTATGATCACTCATGAAGTAGATCTGCTCATGAGCTACAAGGGACATCAAGAACGAGCCACCTTCGAAATATGCGAATTAGGCAAGACAAATGTAATCATAGGGTCTACATGGTTACGACGACACAATCCGGATGTCAACTGGATCACCGGAAAAATAGAGTTGACAAGATGCCCACGATCATGTGGACATAAACAAAGAGAATGGACAAAGGAGAGACAAAAACGAACAAAACAGGCGGAACATTGGGAAACCAATATGTACGTCTGGGAAAAAGAACGAGAGTTGGACTTTGCCTACTGGCTAGAGCAAAAGGAGAAGGAAGAGCAGAATTTGGATTTCCTGGATCAATGGAAACACCCGAAATTCTATAAGGAAGGAGAAAAATACGAATTTCTCCCGTCTGGAATCAAATCAGACGACCCAAAATGGATTAGGGATTAAAGAAACAGGAACCAAAAGATCTGGTACCACCGCAGTATCACAAGTATTTACACTTGTTTGAAAAAACTGCGTCAGAAAGAATGCCGGTTAGGAAACCATGGGATCATGCTATTGATCTCAAACAAGGTTACCAACCCAGAAAAGGAAAGGTGTATCCTTTGTCACCAGACGAACTTGGAGAAGTCCGAGACTTTGTCGATGATCAATTAAAAAAGGGGTACATCAGACCTTCGAAATCACCGCAAACATTGCCGGTGTTCTTTGTAAAGAAAAAAGATGGAAAAAGAGAATGGTACAGGATTACTGTTACCTAAATGAATGGACGGTTAAAAATAACTATCCATTACCGTTAATATCGGAGCTCGTAGATCGAGCAGGACAAGCAAAGCACTTCACCAGGTTGGACCTTAGGTGGGGTTACAATAACGTACGAATCAAGGAAGGAGATGAATGGAAGGCTGCCTTTACTACACTGGAAGGTTCTTTTGAACCAGTAGTAATGTACTTTGGTCTCACCAATTCTCCGGCAACCTTCCAAGCCATGATGAACGATATCTTTTGGGATATGATAAATGAAGGAAAAGTCATTGTTTACATAGATGACATCCTTATTTACACAAAAACCGAAAAAGAGCACAACAAAATAGTGCTCGAAGTTCTCCGGTGAGACTCGACTGCACTTCATCCTTACCGCCCCAACGCTTCATATCTAGAGCATCACGCTCGCACCCGGATCCAGGGTTAAGGGAACTTCTTGATATCTGGGCATTACACAGTCTTCCGCAGGACTCTAAAGCGTTATTTGTTGTTGGACAATAAAACCGTCACCCCTGGTCTGTGGAGCATCCATAAAAGCTTCATCTACATTCCCGGTCTACGCAAACGAAGAACCTAACCAGTTGATAGGTTACCTGTGCACAGGATACCAGTGCCGGAGTAGTGACACGTTACGTCACTCGCATCGTAGGATCAGCTCACCAGCCCCTGCGCATGTTAAATTGCCCTGGTCTAGGCCTCTGAAGGCTATACACGTATATACTTAGACACTTCATTTCGTAATCCTTGAGAGTAGCCGTCGCTTGACCACGCGCTCTTGAGAAAGGCCGTACCTATTAGGGGTATAGTGCTAACTGGACAACCGTTCGGACCCAGTTTAGTATAGTCAAATTATCAAAAAGTCAAATACTGTACTATACCGTTTACGTATTAGCACTGCAGGGAGGGTTGTGGACCCTGAGTGCATTCCCAAATAAGTGACAGGCCAAGACCTCCCTCACTTCTTGCGTAACGGAGAATTACGAAGTACGAGATCTTCTTAGATCGCACAGGCTTACAGATAGGGAAATCGATAACTTCTGGATAGAGGTATTCGGTGTACCACTGGATGGTCTAGAAGACTTTGATATTGATTATGACCCTTTCGGGCCAGATCCATTTGACGATAACGATCCAGTCTCAGACATCCCGCACTTCACACACCAACCGAGTCAACCAACTCCACACCCTCGATTACCGAGGTACAACATCAGTGGGAACCTGCACCATTCCAAATCCTCGTCCCGAACCCCGCAACTTTAAATATCCATAGCCTATTTCATTCCGACGCTCAATACATCGGAGAAGTAGCGCCACCGTTCTCACCACCACCACCACATTTAGATCTCCATCGGTATCACAACCATCGAGATCGCTTTCCCCATTTACACCACCGCCCCTCTATATCCCAATGTCCAATCAAGGAGAAGAGGATCTCACGTCAGCGCAACTGTTGGCAGTTGCTGAATAATCAAAACCAAACCATTCAGCAACTCCAAGAGTCTCGGGTTTTATCCCTACTCTCATCTCCTCTACTCATAAGTCTATTGTTGGGCCCTAAGCCATCACGGTGAGGGGTAGTCTGATAGTTCACCTCCCCCTCCTCACACTGTCACCTGTTGCCTCACCCATTGCCCGTGTTCACCTCCCTTTCACACTGTCACCTGTTCTCCTAGTTCTCCTCCCCTCACACCATCGCCTGTTTGCCCACCCATCACCCTCTTGCCTCCCCCTTCATTTGCCTTGCCCATCACCCGTTCACCTCCCCTCGCCCATACCTGTTCTCCTCCAACTTCACCCACTCGGCCATGCCCATTTGCCTCCACCCTCACCTGCTCACCCACTCCCCTGTATTCTTGCCCATCCACTTGCACCCTCACCATCCACCCTTGCCCATTTGCCTGCTTACCTCTTGCCTGCTTACCTCTTACCTGCTTACCCATTTACCTCCATGTCACCCACTTCCCCCCTTGCTTTTTTAATTTTTAAATCCTTGTTTAGGCCCTGTTGTACTGCTAAGTACATGGTAAGGTGTTGTGTGTTTTGTGTATGTACTAGTTGTCCTGCTCCCTTGCCAATAAAGTTCCTTCCTTTGCTGCATGCCCAGGTCCCTGTGCAGGCCTGAGCTTTTGGTCCATGATTTGTTGGTCATTGAGTTGGGTTCATGACTGTTTCTCCTGCTGCTTCCTGTTCCACTCTGGTTTCTGCATCTCAGTTCCCTTCTCTTTCTTCTCTTACAATCCATTCCCTGATGTCTGTCTGCCTTGTTTGGTTTTCTCCTTATGTTCTCTCCCTGTCCCTTTGCTTGCCCTGGTTATTTCATTGTCTGGGTGCTCCTGCTTCTCTTGTGGCTCTCCCTCTTTGTTCCATTTCCCCCATCTCCACTCCCTGATTTGTGAACCATTTGAATCTCCCTGTGTCTTTGGCATAGCATGTGACATGCTTGATATTCTTGTTGCTTGCAAGGATCATTGCTATGCTGGCTGCAACTTGTTCCATAGTGTGCCCCCCTTGCTTGTTCACCTCCCCCTTTGTTCATTTGCCTGCATTCCCATTTGCCTTTGCTCATCCTCTCAAATGCCATTCCCTTTACCTCCTTGCCCTTGCCCTTGTTCTTACCATTGAAGGTTGATCATCTATAATATTATTAAACCTTAGCTGAGCTAGGCTACAGCTAAGCCAAAGTTGGTTCTCCAGCTATAGCCCAATAGTCATAGCCATTGTTTGGCTACAAAGTGGTGCTATAGATAATTTAATACACCTGCTCTGGAACCAATGAGTCCCACTCTCCTCTCTTCATGTCATCCTTGCTCTCACATGCCCCCACTTTCACCTGCATTCTTACTCACCCACCCAGTCTCTCAGACTTTCACTAGGCCAGCCATTCAACCCCTTCCTAGGCCACCACCCAATTCATTGCTTGCTAGTCCATGCCTCACCCTGTTCACATGCCCACCCATTCCCTCACATAATCCCTCCATGCCTGCCCACCCACCCATTTGCTCACCCACCCACTCACCCACATACTCACTTGCACACTCCCTTGCCCATCTACACCTCACCCACTTGCTTGCCATCATCTGACCATGCCCCACTCATGCACTCTCAGTCCCTCACACCCACTCACCTCAAATGATTCCTGTTGCTCTCAGTCCAAAATAAGATATTGGTGAGACAAGGAAATAGCACTGGATAGCAGCTCAAATGCACAGACAGCTGGTCAATTAGGAGTTCCACATTCAGTGCTAGTAGAGGATTCACCATCTTCCAAATTCCATTTTTGGAATGTTATCTATCTTATTTCAGGCCTTGAATGTCTGGGCTTAGCACCAGTTCTACCCATTGTCTCACATCTTCACTGGTTGCCACATACATGCTGAATGATGCAGGAGGTATGGAAGATAATTAGTGAAATTCTGTGGGCACTGATAAATTGGCTATAAGTGGCTTTTAGTCAAGCTGTTGGCAGCACTACATTTTTACCACTGTTCTATCACCACTCATCCACTCCATCAATATAATTGGGATGCTGGTCATCTCCATGGTCTCACCCTTTGTCCTCATGCTCCAACTCCTTCCATCTTCTAGCAGTGGGGGCAACTTTGAGACATCAGCAGCTGTGGATCAACCCACAGCTCTCAAGAATACTCTCTTGGCTGAGCTGAATAACAAATTTGGAAGCTGGTGAACAGGATCAATTGCTAGAACTGTATGAGGACCTTAGTAGCAGCTTAGAATGACTCCTGTACCCATTGCAAGAAAATGGGCAGGAGCTTTTTCTAGAAGCCCTTGATAATTTTGCAATTTCCTCAGGCCAGGTTGGATGATATCTTCCCATTCAACTTTCTCTGCTACAATTTCTTCCTGCCCCTGGATAAATGCTGAGATGGCAGGGACAATATAAGGGAGGGTGTCCTCTCAGTCCCAAGCATATGCTGGAATGCATGAGGCATCTTGGTTGTGTTAGCATGCATTCTGCTGGACCCAAATTGTTACCTAAAGTATTTGTCACCTTCTACCTGCCCTTGTTGCATTCACAAAGATTCACATTCAAGTCCAGCTCAAATGAGGCTGATTTACTGAACCCACCTCCAAAGCTTCCAGCTGAAGTCCAATACTGGGCTGGTGTCATTATGCACAGTTGCCTATAGATCATGCTGTGCAAGGCTGTGTGGTGACAAGTATAATTGGCAGATGATGAATCAGATCCACCTGCTTACCTGTATTTCCTAGAACAAAATAAAAGTTGAGCTATATTGCAATATGAGATAGCATATTTCAATTCTGCAGTAAAAGTATACAATTTTTCAACTCTTAAACATACTCAAGTCCACCTTCTGAGCTTTCATTTTCTTGATCCTCCATGGCTTTGGTCACTTCCTCAATGATCTCATCCAGTTCATCTTCATCCTGTCCTGCATGCCTCAAATTTCTGCCATAACTGTCTGCATCTTCTGGCTGGGCAGTCCTGGCCATGTACTCAAACTCCCTAACTTCATCATCCCAAGATAATCCATCTGTGAAGCTCAGAGAGGGGCCTTTCCTAATTGTAAATTTCAAAATTTGAAGGGCCTCCATCAATTCAGGAGTAATCCTACTCCTCCTAGGTGCCATGGTTTCTTTTCCAGAAGAAAAAACTCTCTCACATGGGACACTGGTGGCCTGAATAGGTAGGATGTCCATGGCAAGCTGGAATAAGTGAGGGTACTTAGATTTCTGTCCCTTGTGTCAAGACTCAAAGTCAGGCAAATCAAAGGAATTATAAACTTAGTTACCTGCCAAAATTCCAGAATCCCAGTCTCCTGGCTTAGTGAGCCTAGATATTCATCAACTTCCATATCCAATGTTTGTGATTTGGGTGCTGAGTGCTGCTTCTTTGGGAATAAAATACTAGCAGCAGTCTGCCTAGATGATCTGGTTGCAGGCTGCTGCTGAGCCACATCAACTATTCTTGTTTGGCTCTGGTATGCCCTTAACTGTCAGAAGGTGAAATGAAGTCAGACATGTAATTTAAAGACCAACTTACTGCTTTCAGCAGAGTTCTCTTTGTTGAAGCAACAACTGACAGGAGCGCAGCAGAATAGTAGAGCTAAGTAAGTAACACTTACTTGTAGCTGTAGTAGTTCACTTAAGTCCGCTGTAGAGCAATCACTTAGTAGAGCAGAGGATGTAGATTGACGTCTAAGTACTGAGGTATTTATACAGTCTATCTACTGGTCTGATGTCAGCGATATTAGTAGCGCTGACTGATCATTTCTATTGTGCTTGCTAATGCACAGTCATTGCTGTGTCAATAGCTGTGTGGAACACAGCTTTGCACAGTCATGCACATGGTGCACTATTGTCTGAGTTTGACATATGTCAAACTCTATAATATCTGTCTAACTCTATAATATCTGTCAAGATATTAATAGCAGTGAACTCTATAATTATGTCCACATATACAAACATTGATTATATGACAGATTAGATAAGATCGGTCCCATCCGAGATAAGATCGGATAGATCCGAGATGTTTCCCACGGTACGGAACACATCATGTGTGTAACAGATTACATCCATTTCAACACTCCCCCTCATTGAGGATCTCAATGCCAATTTTATCTCTTAACTCTTTGAACTTTTGCCAAGTCAAATTTTTTGTTAAGATATCAGCTAATTGATTATTTGTGGGAACATATTGAATGTTGATATCTTTATCTTCAACACATTCTCTAACATAATGATAACGAATATCAATATGTTTTGTTCTATGTTCTTGAGCTGGATTCTTTGCCAAGAATATTGATCCTCTATTATCAACATTAAGATCAATAGCTCCAACATTAAATCCCAGTTCTTTGAATAAGGATTTAATCCACATGATTTGTCTAGAACAATCTGACAAGCTCATGTATTCAGCTTCAGTGGATGACAAAGCAACTGTTTTTTGCTTTCTTGAAATCCAGCTAATTGGAGCTCCTGCTAATAGAACTAGATTACCCGTTACTGATTTGCGCGTGATTTGGTCACCAGCCCAATCAGCATCAGCATAAGCATTAAGTCCTTCTTTGTTAAAGCCATCATATGTTATTTTTCCATTTATAGTGGAATTAACATATTTAATGATATATAATATGTTCTTTTGAAGGATTAACCATGAATTGTGACATCATGATTACTGCTTGAGTAATATCATATCTTGTGCCAAGTGTAAGATATAATAAGGATCCAATAATTGATTGATAGTAACTCCTTTCTTGAGGAGTTGCATAACCTTCATTTGCTGCAGGTATGTATCCTGCTGGTAGTGGTGTACAAACAGGTTTAGCATCTTCTTGACCAAATCTTTTAACTATTTTCTTTGCATAGTTAATCTGATCAAGAGTTATCAATTTTCTCTTTCTATCTTGGACTATTTTCATCCCAAGATATTCAGAAATGGGTCCTAAATCTCTACATTCCCATTTAGTCATGAACTTGTGTTTTATTTCCATGAGTAATTTTCTATTATCACCCATGAATAACACATCATCAACATATAGTATTGCTACTATTATTGATTTTTGTCTATAGCAAACATAGACTCCTGTGTCTGTAAGACATTGTCCAAAGCCTAATTCTTGTAGACTTTCATTTGCTTTTTTGTTCCAAGCTAGAGAAGCTTGTTTCAATCCGTATAAGGCCTTTTTTAGCTTATAGACTTTGTGCTCTTGTCCTTTGATGATAAATCCTTCTGGCTGTTCCATATATATGTTTTCTTCTAAGTCTCCATATAGGAACGCTGTCTTTACATCTAGCGCTTCAATTTCCCAATTTTCTAGCACTGCTGTAGCATGAGGAGTCTCACAGTTTCAAATTGTGCAACTGGTGAGAATGTATCATCATAATCAACTCCAGGATTTGTGAAAATCCTTTAGCAACAAGTCGAGCACGTTTTCGACCATCGCTTTTAACAGCATAAACCCATCTACATTTCACAGGTTTTCTGTTTTTAGGACATGGTACTAATTCCCATACGTCACGGTCTTGAAGGGCTTTAATTTCTTCTGTCATTGCATTATGCCATTCATCCCATTCTTTGGGATTAGATGCTTTTAATTTATATGCATCTCTATATGTCCATTGATCCACATTTTTGGAATAATTTGGACTTATGGCTTTTGATAGAAGGTAGTTGACAACTTTATTTCTTCCTTCTTTATGCAATTTATGTATAAAGTTGATGAGATTATCACTAGGTGACTTAGATCTGAGATGTTTATTTATCTCATCTTCACTTGAATCACCAAATGGATCTTCATCATCAGACTTTGGTTGGTTTAAATCTGGAATAGATTCACACCTGAAATTGGTCTGATTTCTTTTTCTGATTCTTCTTCAGATCCAGAATTAGATGGAGTTTTATAATTGTCTGTTTCTGATCCTGAACTAGAAGGTTCATCCATTGTAAATCCATTTCTATTTGTTTTAATGGTATTTCTAGTGCTTTTCGTGAAGTTGAAGGACTGAGGATAGGTCTAAGCCTTCCTTTGCCTTTCCCAAAAACTCTTTTCTCCCATTCTGACTTAGATTCTTTTTCTGTCTGAATGGGATTTTCTTGTCCGTAGAAATTGTCCGACAAGAATTTTGTTTTTTAATTTGGGAAGTCCTTCTGAGAGTTTCATCAAATCTCTCATCTCGTCTAGATTTTCCTTTCTCTGAATGTTTATCCCCATGTTGATCTTTGGGGATATTTGTTGTTGTTCAGAGGTGTAATTGTTCGATCAGATTTGGTTCTATATTATCCTGATTTTCCTTATCAGGAGTCAAATCTGAATCTGGTAGCCCTTTATCATTATCATTATCACAAGATGGACTGCTGTTTCCATCAAATGTAGCATCATGATTTTTATGATAATAGTTGTTTCTTTATCCTTGGGAGTATCATCATCACTGTCACTATCATATGAGTGACGACCATGGTGTATGTGGGAATTGGAATCAGATTCCTGTCCTTCTTCATCATCCCAAGTTTCAATACCTGGTGGACATTTAAATAGTCTCTCATTTTGGCCTTCTATTTTGGCTCTAGGAAATATATGTTCATCAAATAATGATTGAACACCAACAAATATGGAGTTATTGTTTTGCATGAATTTATAAGCTTTTGAGCCATTTTCATATCCAATGAATGTCATGGCTTCAGCTCTTGGCATAAGCTTATTTGGCTAATTTCTTTTGGTAAGAAAACCCATGCTAAACATCCAAATGTTTTAAAGTAATGAACTTCTGGCCTTTTGTTATATAAATTCTCGTATGGAGTCATCCATTTTGTTCTTTTTAATGGTGTGCAATTATATGTATGGATAGCAGTTTCCATTGCAAATTCCCACCATAATTTAGGGCATGTGCATGGAGTCTCATACTTTCTGCTTTTCCAATATGGTATTATTTAATCTTTCTGCACGACATTTTGTTGGTGGATGTATGGTGCACTTTGTTCACATAATATGCCTTTTTTGCTTTAAGAATAGATCAAATTCATTTGATTTAAACTCTCCCCTTGATCCGATCTGAAACGTCTGACTTTTCTTCCTGTTTGGTTTTCAAACAGTGTAATAAAGTCTTTAAAGTTTTGAAACGTTTCTGATTTTGATTGTAGGAATGCCAAGAAGGCATATGAAGAATAGTCATCAAGAATCATTAAACACCACTTTTTACAATGGTATGATTCCTGTGGAAATTCAAGCAAATCAGCATGCAACAACTCTAAGGGTTGTTTTGAACGTGTTTGTGAAGTAGGATAAGATTTATTATGCATCTTTCCTTGTGCACATCCTGAACAAATAGGAATATCCGAAGGTATTTTGATTTTACTATCAAAACCTTCAGTATTTTGGCTCATATTTTTAATTACATTTTTGTTTGCATGAGCCATATGATTATGCCAGGTAGTAAAATCAGCCAAGTTGACTAATTTGTTCATTCTTTTATCAATAATTACTTCTGCCCATGAATCGGTTTCAAACTGATTTTTAGGTCTAGCAATTATTGAATTATTTCCTTTATATGAAATACTGTCTGATCACTGTTAGATGATTCGACGTAACCAGCGATTTTCAATTGTCCCGATGAAATAAGTTTATGAGAAGCTTTGGCATGTAACACACTTCCAATTTAGTGGTATGTCTCTGTCCTTGGGATTTTTAAAGGTGAGGAACATGGTTCCTTGACCTAATATGAGAGCAGCTGATTTAGAATCTGCTGTCTTTATTTCTTCAGGTTCAGAATATGGATTATACTCAACAAAATCATTTTTGTTATTAGTAATGTGCACAGATGCACCAGAGTCTATGATCCAATATTCTTGTTCTAAATTCTCACTTTTACACAGTGCAGATTTCATTACATTAGCAGCTATTAGGCTACTTTTACATCTGCTACCTACAAACTTACCATTACTATGGTGATTTCTATGATGGTTACATTCTTCCATCATCTGCATAGAAATCAATCATAGTATTCATTGTAGGTTTCTTCAGGATCATATCTGATTTATAATCAGTACTTGTATCCTGGTTAGTGAGAAGAACATACTCGTCCCGATAACCGTTATCTATTTCATTAATAGATTTTTCCTCAACTTCTTTCTCATTAGAGAAATTTCTTCGTCATCTATCCTAGTTATAGGTATAGATGCATCAACAAAGTCTTCTTCTATAAGATCTTTTCCTTTTCCCTTAAGATCTTTGATTCTTTTTATTATTTTTAATGTTTCAGAATCAACTTTGTCAATGTTTGGTCCGATTCTATTGGCCAATTTTGAAGAAAAGGTTGTGGAACATCCACTTCCATATTATGGTTATCAAATATAACCATGTTAGTGAATTTTCTAAGATCCGCTTTATCCTCTTGGATAATTCTCCAGGAGCATTAGCAGCCATAGATAGGAGATTAAGTTTTCTTTTCCTATTATCTCTATGTTGCTTATTAGACTCCCAGTTAGGTCCTCTTTTGTTTCCAGGAGGTACATAAGCAGGCCTATTACTAGGGCCTGCTTGCACATTATTTGGGACATATTTCCCTTTAGGCATATTTACCCTGGGTGTAAATCCAGGTTTCTTATAAGGTTTTTTGCCTTTAGAGAATTTGTTCCCACTCCTTTGAACAAAATTTGCAGATGGATTCCTGAGTCAGCTTTACAACGCTGCCATTCATTCTCTATCTCAGGAATGAGATCTTTTAACTTAATCTCTCCTAGTGTCATTTTAAGGAGGACATAAGTCTTGAATGAATCCCAGGATGATGGTAATCGATCTAAGACTTCCATATATTGGAAATCATCATCGAATTTCTTTCCATTCTGATCCATTTCAGCCCAGAGTTCCATTAACTCATGGACTGATTCTGCAGGACTTTTCCCTTTCGAGAATTCCCAAGTTTTGTCTTTTTATAAATATTAAATATGGCTACTGCTCCAGGCTTTGCAAATGCAGCAACGAGTGCATCCCAGGTGGCTTTTGACATCTCTTTGTATATAATTTAAGAGAACTGGGAAAATGGAGTGATATTAATCCATTTGCTTTATTGTCATTTTCTAGCCACTCTAAGTGTAACTTCCATTTCTGGCTAAGTGCTGACACTTGTGCAGCTGTTACACTGGTTGCATTCATTTTTTTCCTGGTCTGCAACTGTATATACATTATGTGTAATGCCTCCATTCACATATTGCCATACAGATTTCGATTGGAGCATAGCCTTCATTAATTGTTCCCAAGTATTCCAATTACTGGAACCTTTTAATATGGGAACTCTATCCTTGTCACTGTTGTCCACACCAACAGGATAATGGCTTTTATTTGTTTGAGCAATTTTATCAATATTTGCCCAGCCATATTTTCCTTTTGTGGACAATGTAAGATGGAAATGCCCATTCTGCTGCTCAACTAGAGTGAAGCCAACATCTTTACAAAGACTATGGCTCATTTCAGACATCTCCTTAATAGTAGGATATGCCTTCCACACATATTTGGGTAGTGCTCTAAGTTTCACTGCTGCCAAATAGCAGAAACCTGGTCTTTTCCAGATAGGTTTCTGATGTGTGTGAGTTAACACTCTATTCGTTGATTGTATTCTAATGAATTCACCCTTCTCTAATGGGTGATCCTTTTGAGCAGCTAAGAATGTT
Organism: Amanita pallidorosea; assembly: GCA_023014475.1. Taxonomy (NCBI): domain Eukaryota; kingdom Fungi; phylum Basidiomycota; class Agaricomycetes; order Agaricales; family Amanitaceae; genus Amanita; species Amanita pallidorosea. The sequence continues at coordinate 178,968 of JAEBUS010000076.1, forward strand.
TCATTCTCATCATCAGATAACTCCCAATGAGAATTATCAGAACCATAAAGTAGATCTTCAAAGGTTTGATCCTTTGATTCCTTTAACTCATCATGAGTAGGAATTCTATTTCTAGGTTCTTTGGATCTAGCAGTGACTTGGATATTATCGGTTTTCAATTTTAACCGATTTCCTTCTGACGTTGTTTCTTGGCTCTTTTCTTTTCATGAGCCAATTTTTTTTTGTCAGATTCCTTGGAGAGCCAAGATTCTGCATTTTCTGCACGAATTCTTTGCTCATCCACCTCTTTTTGCAATTTATTAATTGCAAGTTTAACCTTTGAATTTTTTTGTATATGATCTATACGCTTTTAAAGTTGGCCTGTTCTTGTGATTCAATGATCTCATGTGTTTCTTTGAGATCATGTCTTAACTTGTCATTATGACTCATTAAGACATCACATGTTTTTACTACTTTTTTAACAGTGCCAGCTATATCTTTGATTGTATCTTGATGATTACTCATCATGATTTGAGCGTCCTCCACTAGATCATGTGCATCATGTAATTCTTGTAGTCTTTTATAGTGAATGGTGGAGTCACTTTGTCTTTGTTTGACTACACAAATTTTATTAGGCATGATGCCCATATTTACAAAGGTTTTGGCAATTGCTTGCCACTCCTTAATATCTTTATATGATGGTTTCCCATCATATCTCTCCTGCGTCTCTCCTTCCTGGTTCCCCCCAGAGGATGGTACCGGAAGTGGGTCAATCTCCCACTTCGATGCATCAGTAACCATCCTTGCTCCAAACAACTTGAGCCACTGCTCATGTCTTCTTTCCTGTTCTTCAACAGGTAGGGAATATACCAAATTAGGATTATTCACCTTTTGGAGTCTAAGGGGACCACGCACATTTTTCAAGCCATTTTTAGCAATGGCTGCAAAATTGGACCTGGATGGTCCAGGCACAGGAACAGGGGACCTATTCTCCACATTGCCTAGACGTGGGAAAGGTGTTGGTGGCCTAACCTGTTCAGATTTGAACAGGGGTTCAGTGCCAAATTGCACTGGATTCGGGTTTACATATTTTTCCCGAATCTGCCTGAATTGACAAGTCAATTTCCCTATATCATGCGCCATTTTGCACATGTGATCCTGTTGCTGTCTTTGGTAGCGGGCCAGCACCGCTTTCTCTCGTGCCTCACGACGTTGGGCCAATTCTAATTGACTGTCATCTAGACGCTGTTGTCTAGTATCTGAGTCAATGTTTTGATTTGGCCCACTGCCTGTTACTCTAGTTTTCCCCGTGCTCTTTTTGTGAGACACTGTATCCATAGGTTACCAAGAGGCGGGGTCACTGATTCCTGTTTGATAACAGGGGAGGAGGATGAGGACGGTGTGCGTAAGGAAGGGAGTGAAGATGGAGTCTTCACTTTAGGGGTCTCCAGGATCGCCGGAGATGTGGAACTAGGTGAGCGGATATTTTTGGCCTCATGGCCAACATCGCGCTTGCGTAAGATATTAGATGTGGTGATTTCGCCTAATTTAAATTGGGCAATCACCTTCTTGCCTTTTTTATCAGCCTCTAAGCCGAAGAAAGGCCTGTTGACATTGTTGGTGACAACATCAACATCTATTACATCTTTGGGGAAAAGATTCCCATACCCGATCTTCCAACCGGAGTTCCCAGATTTGGAACTTAAAAACGGATCTGTGGAGACCACAGAGTTACCAGAGTTGGCAGGGTTGCCAACTTGATTGCCGAAACTGGTGGAATTGCCAGATTTGGCAGAAGACGGGGAGGAAGACGAGTTATTGCCAGATTTGGCAATGGTGACAGCGGAGGAGGAAGAGGCAACGTTGTTGACAAAAGACATTTTTATATATTTCAAAAAATATAAAAAAAATACGGTGATGGTTGGTTTGGTTTGGTTTGAAGTCTGAAAAAGTGTGTCAGCTCTACTTTCTAAATATAGCAGAGGCTGGCGCTTTTTGTCATGACTTCCAGTTATGGGACACAGATAGATCCCATGACAGAGACTTGAGACTCGCTTTTGGCTTCTCAATTCATCACCAGAAAAGGGATCCAGCCTTTTCAGGAGTGCTTCAGGGCTCCATCAAATTCCCTGACAGCAAAAATCCATCACTATGTAACTATTTTTAGAAATGTACTAATGCCGCTAAGGAGCAATCCTATTTCTAAGCAGGAAGCTAAGCTCGTGCCTGCCACTGGTCTGCATGTACCATGGAACAAGGTCCAAGCAGCACGACCTTATACAGAATAATTCATAATATAATTGGAACAATGGGACGAAAACCCATATATTGATATAAGCGCTTAATTATTCACAGCCAATAGGGGGGCGCGAAGCCTTTTGATTGGGGGACAAGACAGAACCCGATCTGATCTTTATCCATCATAGACAGCCCTAAATCCGGAGAATGTTGATAAGCCGGAATTCACCATCCAGCCCAGATCTGGATAAAATCAACAGATCCGGAATTATGGTTTTGGTATTGACCGGGGTAACACAGAAACCCGGGGCTGATATAGTTTGCCATACTAAGTATTATTTTCACACCTCTCCAGGTGGTGCCTGCAGATCTCTGTCAAGATCGAGGCATACTCATATTACCAGTGAGTTCCCGGGGTTACATCAGCAATCATAATGGTGATTACAATATTGTACAGCTACGGGCGCTACTAACAAACTAATTTCCTGTTTGGTGAGTACCAAAAGCGGGTGACGCTATCTCCTGTGCGATGAGAGCATGGTGCGCACAGCCACTTCGCTTATAAGCGAAATGATGTCATAGGTCAGCCATCAGGTCTGCGAGCAGACGGGGCCCATAACCTGTTGAAGCAACAACCGACAGGAGCGCAGCAGAATAGTAGAGCTAAGTAAGTAACACTTACTTGTAGCTGTAGTAGTTCACTTAAGTCCACTGTAGAGCAATCACTTAGTAGAGCAGAGGATGTAGATTGATGTCTAAGTACTGAGGTATTTATACAGTCTATCTACTGGTCTGATGTCAGCGATATTAGTAGCGCTGACTGATCATTTCTATTGTGCTTGCTAATGCACAGTCATTGCTGTGTCAATAGCTGTGTGGAACACAGCTTTGCACAGCCATGCACATGGTGCACTATTGTCTGAGTTTGACATATGTCAAACTCTATAATATCTGTCTAACTCTACAATATCTGTCTAACTCTATAATATCTGTCAAGATATTAATAGCAGTGAACTCTATAATTATGTCCACATATACAAACATTGATTATATGACAGATTAGATAAGATCGGTCCCATCCGAGATAAAATCGGATAGATCCGAGATGTTTCCCATGGTGCGGAACACATTGTGTGTGTAACGGATTACATCCGTTTCAACATTAGCAACTAGAATCCTTTACTTTGTATGTAAATTTCTCCCGTATCTTGGTCTTTCCTTTGCTACCTCTATGAGCGGGCCCTTATGGCACCGTTGCGTCCCCTAGTCATGTAGTCTACTTTGTCTCATGATCCACCTCATACTAAATATATCCATTCAAAAAAAAAAATGCGTTCTTTGGTTATCAACGTTTCTCGTACTTCATGAGCAGTAAGAAGGTTCGCGGCAACAATTCCTGACTGCCTTGGCACCATCACCCTACAGCTCCGAGAAACCCACCTCTCCACCTCTCAATCATTTCGTTGACTGCGAGAAGCAGCTTCTCGTCCCCTGCATGGCCTCAGCTCACCGGTGGCAGGGCTACACGAGCGATGATGGCGTCAAGGTTTTTCCTTTTGGTGACCAAGGATGGAGATCAGCTTGAGCTGACGGACCAGGCCGCAGTGACGAATACACCACTCCTGACACTGCCTCGGGGAGGAGCCCCGGAAGAAGGCAATCAACATCCTTCGTTTGGTTCCATCGCAGGCTACAGCTAACAGTCCCGGCTGCAGGAGACTAAGGACAATCAGTTTATATGTGTGTAACCTATCTTCTGCTACCATCTGAAGGGAGCATGGCATTTGCTACACCAACCATCCACAACTAATTTGTGAGCTTAATAACAATTCGTGTTGAATAGCAGCCTGTTTTGAATGTATTGTCAAGTGACTCCGTTCGTCACTGATTTATATGTAAATGGATACTGGCTTTGTTTGAGGATGTGATGTGCCACCAATAGCTCAGCGAGTACCATCGCACGCCTTTAGTCGGCTTTAGCATTTCATCCCCACAACAAAAGGACCGCTGACTTTACAATGCACCAGGGTTGGTGCATTTGACCCCACGTTCTTTGCACAGCTCGGTCAGATTCTCGAGTGCAAAATCCGACACATGACCCTGAGGTCGAGAGATGTTCAGCCTCTGTAGTCTCTTGTAACCAGAACCATCACCAAAGCTAGTCCGCGATAGAATCACACCGGGCAAGATGCTCAAGTCGTGCGCAGAAAAAAAGTCGACACTCAACGACGACATGTGAGGGACCAGCGGCTCTTGTGTGGGGTCTGTCCAGACGACGAGCTGCTCCAAGATAATGTTCATGTTGTGCACATGTGAAAGTTCTAATTCGGTAATCTGGCGCATGTGTCTGATAAATGCAATGGCTGCTGCCGTTCCTTCACCTAGCATTAAACAAAGGTGCGTAATATTGCAAGAGGACCTGCGTAGGAACGACAATATACCGTCTGGGCTGTCATAATCATCTTGGATAACGAGTTTCTTCAACGCAGGAGCCCTCAGAAAGGGTAACCAACTAGGATGACAATGCAATGAAGTTAGCTTGGGAAGGAAAGTGATACAGTTAACATGAATGGAGCCTGTGAAGCCATCGAATATGAAGAGTCGTTCTAGATTGGTCATCTGGGATAGATGAAGGATGCGTTTCAAGATGCCGGAAGACAGGGATATGGCCTTCAAGTTTGCCCAGTTGAACTTCCAACTAGTGGGTGTCCGCACGTCGACGACGCACAGCAAGGGTGCGGTTTCAAATACGCCGTGCAAGAGATCAGAAGCACAGTATTTCCCCCAACAAAACAAACGGAGATCCTGTAACTGGGGGAACCGATTCGCCGCACGAGTCAACGGCAACAGATCTGACTCGTCCTTAACGCTCAATGCTGCTGTATGCCAACGCACTGACTCGTCAACCAGCATCTCCAGAATCGACAGCCTGTGAAGCGCCGCGCGTGAAGAAAATTCGAGAAGAGGGCGTCGCAAACAAAAGGTAATGGAGAGTGGGGTCACAGAATCATGTCCACGTTCCAGGAAGAATTGAACGAGCTTTTCGGCTTGAGGACGTCTGCCATCATAGTTATCCCTATCAAACGATATCGAGATAGAGCACCAGAATTCGGCGGTCATGGACAGGAATACGGATCTCCATCCTGAACAGATGTGACCGAGGAACCATGGAAATCTCGAAAGGTCATTTGATAAAAACATGGCGGTAGAGAATGGAGCGAAGATCTCTTGGACGATCTCAGGAGGGATCGTTTGTGCGATTTGGATGCGAGGTGACATGTCGGATCGTCACGCGTCACGCGTCACAAGTCATTGCATTCGGACGAAAATCTTTTGCACGAACTCGAATTAAGAAAACGGTGAATGTCCGGCCACGGAAACGTTCGTCGACATCTTGACAATCTGGCAGGTCACACAATAGATAGACCACATTCCCATGCATTTTAGGGCAGGATTGCAAATCAAGGAATTTAGCAACAATAGCTACATATAGCGGAATTGATAACCGATTTCGTCGCACCCATGGGAGGATATACTACAGTGACAGTCTAATGTAGGTACGATGAAGTACAATGAATGTTATTTAGCATGTTACTAACAAACTCGAGGCCATTTTGTGATAGCTATGTGTGTGATCCATTACGCTGATCATGAATCGATGTAGTGTATCCCGCGTTCTTTGCACAACGCAATCAGGTTTCCGATTGTATCAGCAGACCGGTTGAATCGAGGTATTGACACGCCCAACTCCTGTAGTCTCTTGCAGCCAGTTGCGCCAGTTCGCGATGAAATCAAGCGAGGTATTACGCACTGAATGTCCTCTTCAAAATCAGAACGGATATACAATGATAACACATGAGGCGCCAGTGGCTCTCTAAGTTGTGCAGGATCCGGCGGTATGATAAGCTGCTCCAAGGCACGCTCCACACCATCAACGTCTAAAAGCTCTAAACGGATGACCTGGGATGTATGCCTGACAACTTCGACAGCGGTGGCTGCTTCACCCCCCGTTATACAGAGATGCAGAATATTGCAGGAAGACCTAAGTAGAAAGGACGGAACAACGTCCGAGGTATTGGACTCCTCGTCAACGTAGAGGGTGAGGGCCTTTAGTGCGGGAGCTTTGATAAAAGTTAACCAGCTAGGTCCACATTTCAGGGCGGCCAGGCGGGGGAGCAAGACGTCGCTATCAGATTGGACAGTGCCTCGAAATGCGCTGGTTATCCTAAGCCGTTCCAGGTTCGTCATCTGTGATAAGGTAGGGATGAAATCGCAAGTGCCAGATCCCAGCTGGTTCACTTCAACGACTTTCAAGGTTGACCAGTCGAACTTCCAATCGCCAGGGTTTGACATTTGTATGACGTTCAAAGATGGAGCACTTTGAAATACATCGAGCAGAGGGAGCGGTGCCGAATATCCCTCCCCCAGATGACAATCGAAGCTTTTGTAGCAAGGGAAGACGGTTTTTGGCCCGAGTCAATGGCAATAAGTGTGTCATTGGGGTGCCGCCTTCGATGCTGAATGCTATATGTTTCCAGCGCATTGACTCGTCAACCAACATCTCCAGTATCTGACGCATGTGGTCTCTGACTTGCGGCTGGGATTTGGCAAGAGTTCTCGGCAATCTGATATAGAAAGAGAATGGAGCTGTGGAATCGCGTTCTAGGAAGAATCGAACGAGGCTTGTAGCGGGATTGCTGATATCCTCCCAATTGAATGCTATTTGGATTGTATGCCAAAATTCTGTGGTCATACCCAGAAATATGGATCTCCATCTTGAACAGACGTGACCAATGAACCATGGAAATAATGTGGGATCATGAGCATTAAGAGTCGTAGAGAATAAAGCAAAGATTTGCTGGACAACCTCAGTCGGGATTGTTTGTGCGGCTGAGACACGAGACATGGATGTTGGTTGTTAACTCGATGGGTTACTCTGGCTATAAGTAACCTGAACAACAGCGGCGCAGTTCGCAGTTCGTTTCATGCTGGCAGCGCTGACTAATCTAGAGCACGCTACCACCGCTCGCCGTATAATTGAGACAATATCTCTGTTCTGCTCGCCAAGATTCATCCACAGCCAAGATCAGCGAGACCATAGCATCTGATAGCCCTGTGTTGCTGCATGGATTATGCGCAGACACGTAACGTACGTAATCTCGAACTCCGAAAAAGTGTGCTAGTACTACTAGTCAGTACTTCAGTCTCAACATCATCATCAACAGCCACCAACACCAGCAAAGAAATGCATATGCGGCTGCAGACTAAAGCCAATTTTGAAGTGAATATTTAAAGCCAAAAGCTCAACCTTTCGCCATAAAACAAGAATTGAATGGGTACAACCAGAACAACCTATTCTAATAACTTATATTGTCCCCCGCATTATTGCAACTGAAGTCAGAACAGAACGTGCTCAAATATCCATGGACTGTCGTCTGTTGGACGACCTCAGCCGGGATCGTTTGTGTGACTTGGTGGAAAGTTACCTTGCTTGGCAAGGTCTTTCTCCCCCTTAATTACTTCCCACGACCTATCTGCGGAGCTATCTTATCTTGCGCAGTTTAGATTTGTCATTATCTCCGCAGCTATCTTATCTTATTTGTTACAGTCACATGCACCAGGAAATTTTCGCCTTCTCGCTACTGTCGGTTGCCTCGATGGTCTCGCAACCACGCTCCTTCATCCCCTTTCCCCTCATACTGAGCAACAGATGCGGTTGAATGTCACTTTGGAATTGCAGCAACAGAGGTGGACGTTTCCTTTTTGGGACAATGTCAGCACGACGCAATCTGGGTTCTTCAGATGGTCTACCTATCACGCTTTCTGAATTTTACAACCTCTCCTCACAGTTTCTGGACACCGCAATCATCTGGCACCTCTCACGTGCATCTGCAACCAACCATAACCTCTCCTGCCAAGCTCTCGCGCACATCTGCAACCAACCGCAACCTCTGGGACTTATCAAGCTATGTACGGAGACTGAAACAGACTTTGGGATCATTTGCCCATGGAGATTTGACTTCAATTTCACAAGATGACTACTGACTCTCGTAACTAGATTAATTCTCTGTCATTGACACCCTTTGCCACCATGCTTGTGTCAAAGCATCTAAATCGTTGAGTCGGTTATCTTCCTGTAATAATTTGGGGTCATGTTTTTTCAATAGCATGTTATCCTGAAAATCACGTAATAATCGTACATCGCTCCTGCCTGGAGATCGGGATAGAGCAACATATAGGTTAAACAGGGATAGTGTTCCTTTTGGAGGAGGTGCAATATCGATTAAAGCTGTTGGTATTGTCTGGCCTTGCGAGCGATAATCTGTAAAAGCATATGCACCTGTAATAGGATACTGGGTACGGCGAATGGTTAAGTTTTTCTTGCCGTTTTCTGTTTCTCGTTTAACTCCAATTGACATTGTCATAGGTTGGATTGGGATGACATTCTCATCCAAACCTGAGAGTCTCGATAACCGTGTACGATCCAATCGTACCAAGACGTATACAGGCAAATATTCCAGTCGACAAACTGATTGGTTTGGTGAGATTGTTTCTCGGGGATCGAGAACAATCTTAACAATGGTTCCACGGGCGCCATTGGTTATGTCTAAAGTCGTCTGGAGGTTATATGTTACGAGAATCTTCATTCCTACAGCAATCTCTATTTCATCAGGCAAGTTTCTCCCTTGTTTACATATCTGGATTTTCGCCATGGTCATGCGTTCTAGCATAGTAAGTGAATGATCTCCAATCTTGTCTTGAGAGGTACAAATGAATAGTCTTTTCTGTTCAGATGCACATAATTCATGACAAGACGCTTTGTTCCAGGCAATTCGAACCATATGCCGTGGTGTGACTAGAGACGCCTTTTTCCACTGCACTGGATCTACCGAAAGGGTGTCTGGGGATAAGATTAAATGTCTCAGCATGACTAGATCCTTCTTCGTGACCTCGCCGTTTCGCAAACGACTGAGAAACTGCTGCCAAACAGGGTCTTGGACTCTTTTCTGTTCCCTGAGGATTATAACCATTTGAAATGATTCATATATGTTCCGTCCAATTCGTCTCAAAGAGTCTGTTTCCTCGCTTTCAGTTGGTGTATATAAATATTCATGGGTTCCCACCGCAACAGGTGGAAATTGATGAAAGTCACCACAGAGCATGACATTAAGACCTGCCCACCAATCATCATTGTCAATTTTTTGACGGGCGATTCTAATCTTTGCAGCAAATTTGGCAAGAAAAGATTTGCTAATCATTGAGCATTCATCGACAATCAGGTATGATTTATTGCGCCATGTATCTTCTAACCGTTGTCGAGCTTCTGTCGTTATTCTTCCCCTTTTGCCAATTGACATGCTACATAATGTGTGCATGGTTTGTCCATCAATTAAAGATGCAGCTACTCCGGTGTATGCCGTTTTTTGAAGCATATGAACAATGCCTTTTTGACGAAATAATGCAGAAATGGTCTGAATAACTTTAGACTTGCCAGTACCGCCTTCGCCATATAATATCATTCGTAAAGGTGGCGGTTGCTCTCCTCTTAATGTACTGTTCAAATGCCATTCAAAAATATCGAAAGCACGTCTCTGCATAAAGGTTATCAACATGATGAAAGCATAAATTTTCACTTCGTACTTGTTCTTGGTTCAGGTCTGACGGATTGATTGCAGGTAGACTACATTCTTCTCCGGAAATCAGATCCCATGGTATTGAGTTCAATTCCATCATAACATCTTCCAGCGGTTCAACAGTTGGTTGAAAGGTGTTGGACATATTTCCAAGGGTTGAAGTATGGCATGTCTCGCCTTCTTTTGCAGCTGCCTTTTCTTCCAATTCCCGTTTCCATTGTCGTAAAAGTTCCAGGTCCAGAGTATTGGCTTTAAATGGATCGTCGAAACAGGTTAACTTGGTTTCCTGGATTGCAAAAAGGCCACATAATCTTCCAATATCAACTGCAACTTGAGCATGTAGCCGGTCGCTCCATGGGACCTGAGCATCTCGAATATGTTCTAATGATTCTTGACTGATGGAACCATGCATCTCTGATCCAAAAACAGGCTCATTCTCTTCATCTTTCTCCAACGACTCATGTCCTAAACATGGATTCTCGGATTTGAGAGCATTGACCGCAGAGTTGCAAGCATGAAAAAATTGAATGCCACTTAAAATTAATTCAATCTTTGTTCTATGAGGATGATTGATGACGAATGTTTCCAAAGCCTCTGCCCATGATTCATGAACCAGTTTCAAATCAGTTTGAAGATTTCGCCATGATTTCAATAACATTAACATGGATGCACAATAATACTGATTGGAATTGTGTGTCTGATCTCGGGATGGGAACCATGGTCCTACAAAATTTGGAAGATTCCGATGTCCTTCAGACCGTTTTACACGTGTTTTCTTTGTTGCTTTCCAATAATTTTGCATGTAATTGAAACGGAAATTTTTGGGTCGACCCCATGCAGGAAATTGAGATGGAATTTCTGTAGATCTTTTCACATCTTCTTCATAAGTATTGACCAAAAAATCAAGGACGTTATAGTTCTCTAACATGGATCCTCGCATAATGTAATCTTCAACTTGACTTTGCACCTGCATACTGCCAGATCGATTGATACTAACATTAGCCATGGAATTATCAACCGGCTTCCAAGCAATTCAGATCACTTCTCGAAAAGCTATAAAAAGCACTCACTGGCTCAGTTAAAATATTTCCATCACTAGGACTTTGCTGAGATGAACCAGATCTGCCTGTCTCTTCGTTCCTATAAAAGACAAGGGATTAAGATTCCAAATTATCTTCAACTACAGACAAACATACTGAAGATCCGGAAAACAACTAATCAATTGATGCGCAAATGCTGACCAATATATTGGTGTATAACTGTGTGAACGATAAACATCTCCTGTGCCCATTAGATAAGCCACGGCTAATGGGGCAGCAATTTCTTGTTGATATGTAACTGCATTCATCAAGCGTAAGAGTAAAAGTTTATGTTCTGATTGAAAACCCTGGATTTGAGAATCTGTACTTCGAATCAAATGATATTGATATGCCTTTTGAAGAGCTGAATAATTGAAAACCTGCTTTTGATTCTTCGTAGCATATGAAGTGATGTAGAAGGTGATGTTACGAGTGTCCCGTCCATGAACAAGAAGCTTGATGTCATTATTGCATCGCGCATTAACCAGAACATCTGGATTCCATGCATTAACATATGCATATAACCGCTGACAATTCCAATCGCCTTCTTCAGTGACAAAATCTTCAGAACTACAACGGAAGGGCGCCCGACGTTTACAAATCCAGTGACCATGTAAATCCTGTTTGAGACACCGAGCAGGTTTACACACATGAATTTGTTCTGTACGAGCTAATTGCAGTTCAAATAGACGAACTTCGTGATCATAGTCCGTAAGATTAGGGTGAGGAGGCCGACTATATGAAATATCGGAACGAACAGGTATTGATCGAACCGATTCTTCATTTTCTAAACCAGGTAAGTATGCGCGGATATTGGCCTTGATATATGCTTGAATTTTCCATCGAAAAACATCAGAGTGAAGTTTTTGCTGAATGACATCGGCACTAGGAGTGTCTTTTAACCATAACAAACAATGAAAGTGCAACGTTCCACGGCCTTGACATTCAACTACACCAAAATAACCTGCAATTCTTCCCAAGACACCTTTTTCCGATTTGACTTGAAAATTGGTGACCGTAATACCAAACAAAAGTTTCAAGATCGTCGTGATCATGAAATTGAAAAATTGAGCAGCAGCATAAGGATCGTTAGCAATGTTATTTCCCCGTTCTTTAGAATCAAGATGGGGACTATTCAATAAATCATCCAAATTGATGTTAGCACCAGTCATAACTTGAGCAATAGGATCATTAATGTCAGAAGGGTTAATCGTCAACCACAAAGAAGGAGGTCCCAAAAGAAGGTTTGTTGACCAAATCTGAGAACGCCATGAGTGTCGTACTTCATTGCAGCCCATAACGTGACTAAGTGAACCCTGTAAGAACTTCTTCAAACGAAACATAGCAGGATCGGAAGGCATCCGACCCATTGCTTCCTCTTTCTCGGCTCGTTTTAACCTTTCCAATGTAATATCCTGTAAAACGTGTGCATCACAACGTTTTACTTGAATCTTGGCAGATGACATTGCCTCTCGACGTTGCAGAATAGCAAACGCAGCCAAAGGAAAAAGTTCATGAGTTCGGAACCGCCGGTCATGGTACTGCAAAGACCATCTTGCATGGTCTCTGTAGCTTACAAAAGTATGGCGAGGAGCTTCAATGCCACCACGTCCATATGGGTATAAACAGGGGAATGCTTTCTCGAAGAAATTCTCAACATCGTCGGGATTTCCATTCATCGGACCCATAACTCCAAAAGTACTAACAGGAGTACTTCCATAGCGAACCACATAGGGAGTTTCATACTTCATTTCCTCGATATTGTTGAGTGCCCACTGCATCAGGTCATGGGCGCTAACATCATGTAAGTCCAAATCAATCCCTCCACTCACGTCCAATGGAACGACATCCGGATCTATTTCCGAAAAAAGTACATCAAAATATTGGCCACAAGAACCGTGAAATATCAACTAACGTGTATCATCAGAAGGCACTATCTCATTTTCAGACGTGTAGATGTCTTCCGGGACTGGAACATATCCCCCATTTTCTTCATCAACAACTGACAGATCCTCAGTAGTTCGAACAATAGCCATCAATGCGTCTGGAACGTCATCTTCTGGCATGCGCTGCAATTGAACTTCATCAACTTCAATACGTCCAAAGTATTTTGGATTATTCTTCTTTAGCCATAATAACACCGAACGAAGCTTTTCTCTCCGAACTCGAAGTAGATGCTTAAGAACACTTGGAGATGGTCTTCCTCGCCCGATGTAGAGTATGGCAATCACCGCTGGTAAAATCTCAGGAGGACGAGGCATGAGATGGCCATTAATCATGTCGGCGATTTTTTCAGAATTGAGCGCATAGGTTGACAATGAACCACGTATGGCAGTTTGCAAACCACCATCACCACAATACACCTTCGGATAAAGCTTGAACACGTGGATACGAAGATACACCAAAGCAAGCAACTGTTGCTCAGCAACAGTCAAACCTTGCAATTCGACTGGGATCGCCCCTAACCATAACCCGTTCGCCAAAGCTAGAGCCGGAGTTTTCTTCATAGGACCATGGAGACAATCCAAACACTGCGAACAGACCCACAAAAAAGCAGCATTTCCTTCCCAATCGATTCCTTCCTGAGCTAAAAGACATCCGTCCAAAAGAAATTGCGCAGAATGTTCTTGCTGTGGTCTCAATTGATGTTTGCCTGGAAACTCGGACCAAGCCACCCTGATAACTTTGTCCCTTTCTTTCATCAATTCCCGGGCACAAACAGCACAAATTTTCGTCAACAACGCGTTCTTCGAAGTTGCATCAAAAAACAAACGCCATCGCGTTTTCCGTTCCTCATCACTGGGCAATGACATGTACTCATCTTCATCATACTCCATTCCCGGATCCTGTCGCATTTCAACGACTGTTTCATCGACATTTTCATCATATGAGACCTTTTTTGGAGATTTTGAAGACCGTTCCAATGCAACTTGAACCAAACCCAGTAAAACCTCGCGAGGAACCTCCTCAATTATCAATTTGATTAATTGACTTTTCGACCGGAGTTCATGCATAACAGAAACATGACCGGAAACAAGAGCCAAAAGCTTGTCCCTTGTTAACCGCTTTAAACATTGCTCGACCTTCGAATCATTCAAAAAAAACGAAAAAACGTCGAAAACCAAATCAGACATACCTTCAAATCTGCTTCATCAGACAAAGAAATACGTTCGCTTGAACGTTTTTTCTTCCCTTTTTCCTTCACTAATTTGACCAAACGACACAACAGTTCAGGTGATGCTCTTTCCAATACGAACTTAATTAATTTCTGTTTTCGACATTGTTCATGCGGAATTGATAACGATCCTGAAACAGCCAACGCCAACTCATCTTTCGTCAAACGGTTCAATTGTTGCTCTGTTACTATCATCGCCCTGGCTTCAAATAAATCCGCCAAAAAAGAATTGACTAACTGGAACGTCACGAACAATGTCTCATTACATAACGTAATCACGCAAAAACAACAGAACGTGGCTGGCCAAGCAAGGTCACGGTCGGCAGCAGCCGACGTTTATCTAGTTGTTGACAGAGCTTGACAATATTATGTAAGCATATCGTGATACATTAGTCAGCTTCGTCTTGTCCCATTGATGGGCCTTTTCAGGTTTTCGTGTCTTGCCTTCAGGTCCCTCTTCAGTTTCATCTCAATCGGTATCCTATGATAACCAGGGGTTCGCTTACCGTTATATAATGTTGACCTGGACTGCAGCCCAAGTCAATGCGAAATCTGTAGGTACCATACAGGGCAGTTCCACATGCAGCCGACCGAGTGCATCGCATTTCCCTGAAGCTGGATCCCCACCAAGATTTAAGACCGCCGGAGTGCATTCTCGTGTGAAATATCACGGAACCATTTTGTGTACTTCTGAATAATATGGGCTCAGTTGTCCATTTCGGTAGCTTCTTCGGAAGCTTCGCCGCAATGGCGCAGTATCCAGTCTTCAGCTTCATGCGCCAATGGTTTGAGCTTATAAACTAACTGATCAATCTTGATTCTAATTTCACGAGAGAACGTATGTTCTACGCGATCACTTTCAGAGAAGCGGAGACTCCATCAAGTGCGCCACGTCCATGTCAGGGAGAAAAAATGGACACAACAATGGTCACGTACATGAGACAAACAGATGGACCCACTAAGAAGTCCAACAGGAGACGATGACTGATCATCGTGGCGCCATAAGGTGCCGTAAAGAATGCCAGAGCCGTAGGTGACATATGCAAAACGTAGCATGACCGGAGTTGCACAACAATTCGAAGCTTTCGTGGCTGCGTTTGCGAGAGGGAGTGCCTGGAAGCGGCACATTTACTTTGACACATATTTAATTTACTAGCACAGGTATGTCGCAGTTCTCTATTCTTCGTTATAGACGTAGTCGCATCTACTTATATTCTGACACATCCTGGTGGCTAATCGAACGCCTTAAGATTAATGTTAACATTCAATCCCCAGCGTAACGAACACCACTTACTCTGCAGAAGAATTGGTATATTGAACCCCGCATTCTTGGCACAGCCCAATTACTTTCCCAGACACCACCTCGGACGGAGGTCGAAAGATGTCTAGCCTTTGCAGCCTCTTATAACGAGCACAATCAGGTATGCTAATTCGTGACAAGATCAAATCAGACAATATGTCCAGAGTGTTCTCAAGAACCATATCGACGCCCAATGATGACATGTGGCATGCAAGCAACTGGTCGGTCGAGACGATAAGCTGATCTAAGACCATGTTTAGGTCGCTGATGCGTGCAAGATCCAACCGGGAAATCTGGGGTGTATGCCTGATTATGTCGATGGCTGATGCTGCTTCGCTTGTGAGCAGACAAAGGTGGGAGATATTGCAAGACGACCTGCGTAGAAATGACGATACATTGTCTGTATTATCATGTTTGATGATGAGCCTCCCCAGCGCAGGGGCTGTCAGAAAAGGTAACCAGTTGGAATGGCAACCCAACGAGGTCAGATTGGGAAAGACGACAACGTTTCTGCGAACATTGTCCATTTTAAATTTGTCAAATATGAGGATCCGTTTCAAGTTTGGTAATTGCGATAGATGGTCGATGATATAGGCGCCGCCAGAACTCAAATGGACGGTTTTCAAGTTCGACCAGTTGAACTTCCAATGGCCAAAGTTCAGGTTGGCGATTTCGAGGATGTTCAACAAAGGAGCAGTTTGAAATACGCCACGAAATGAATCTGATGCACGGCCTTGTGTCAAACTACGCAAGGAAAGATCCTGTAACAGAGGAAGACGATTTGCTACACGGGTCAATGGCAACAGTATTGACTCGTCGGAGACGAAAGTCACTTTACTCCAACGCATTGACTCGTTAATCAGCATCTCCAAAATGGCGTTATCTAAGCCTCCAGGACGTAGCGCATAAAAACTAAAAGAAAGTGGAGCTGTGCGGTCATGTCCACGATCTAGGAAGAATCGAACGATGTTTTCAATCCGGGCACGTTCGCCACCACGGTCGCCGTCACTAGTCTGCCAGAGCGGCAGCGAGATATTGGACCAGAATTCAGCGGTCATGGACAGGAATATGGATCTCCATCCTGAACAAATGTGGCCGAGGAACCATGGAAAATTCGAGGACCGATATGGGCTGAATGCTCCAGGAAGGGAGAATTGAGCGAAGACCTGTTGGACGATCTCAGCCGGGATTGTTTGTGTGACTTGGTAGAGAGACATGAGTCGTTGTTGATGCTGACTAAAGCCTCCACGTTGTCCTGCCAACTCGCGACACAAACTAGAGCGCCAAAGGGCGGAAACCCGTGTCATGTCAATCCCAGATAAAGACTCCAGAATGCCGTTAAACCTCACTACTACGGTGCTATCACAATGTCATTTACCACTGCTATTAGTTGGACCAGCCGCTTCTTCCTTCGATTTTTCGTTCCACGGTGTGACCTGTCCTGTTTCCACGAGCTTTGCGCACTGATGCTCAATTGTCAATCTCAACTCTGGTATAATTCCTTGCCCAACAATGCCACTAACTTGTTTTCCTTCTTGACATTCTGCATGCTGGGTTGCGAGTCTACTAACCGTTCAGATGAATCATCTGATTTTGAGTTGTCAGTGGTGAGTTTTCTTTCCAACAAATTCTTGCACCGTCGAAGAGAGTGATGGTGATAGGATGCTATATCATGTTTTGGTTTAGTCGGCTCCGTCTTGTCTGCAACCTGTAAACCCCGGGATGTCTTTGACGTTTTGTCTCATTGATGGGCCTTTTCAGGTTTCCGTGTCTTGCCTTCAGGTCCGTCTTCAATTTCATCTCAATCAGTATCCTATGATAATCACGAGTTCGCCTACTATCACAGTTGATCTGGACTGCAGCCTGAGTCAATGCAAAATCTGTAGGTATCGTACAGGGCAGTTCCACCTGCAGCCGTCCGAGTGCATTGCATTTCCCTGAAGCTACCAAGGTTCAAGAGCTGCCGCAGTTCGTCCCCGTGTGAAATATCTTTATAATACGGGCATGGTTGTCCATTTCGGTAGCTTCTACATCGGAAGCTTCGAGTCTTCAGCTTCATGCGCCAATGTTTTGAGTTTGTAAACCACGCAATCACTTTTAGGGAAGCGGAGAGTGCACTCCATCAAGTGCGCCACCATGTCAGGGAGAGAAAATGGACGCAACAATGGTCACGTACATGGGACAAACAGATGGACCCACTACAGTCGAATTCTCGGGTCTTGGTTTTTAAAGAAGTCCAACAGGAGACGATCATGATTGATCATTGTGGCGCCATGAGGTGCCGGAGAGAACGCCAGAGCTGTAGGTTGTAAACAGTGACATATGGAAAACAAAGCATGATCGGCGTTGCACAACAATTCGAAGCTTTCGTGGCTGCGTTTGCGAGAGGGAGTGCCTGGAAGCGACACGTTTAGTTTGACAGATACCGACTAGCACAGTTCTCAACACCGTGTCACACTTCTCTACTCTTCGTAGTGACGTAGTCGCGTTTATTTACATTCTGAACACATCATGGTGGCGAATCGCACGCCTTAAGATTAATGTTAACGCTCAATCCCCAACGTAACGAACACCACTTACTCTGCAGAAGAATTGGTATATTGAACCCCGCATTCTTTGCACACCCCAATCACTTTCCCAGACACCACCTCAGACGGAGGTTGAAAAACATCCACCCTCTGCAGCCTCTTGTAACTAGCACAATCAAGTATGCTAGTTCGCGACAAGATCAAATCAGACAGTATGTTCAGAGTGTCCTCAAGAACCATATCGACGCCCAATGATGACATGCAAGATGCCAGCAACCGTCGTGCAGGGTCGTTCGAGATGATAAGCTGATCCAATACCATGTTCATATCGATGATGCGCGAAAGATCCAACCGGGAAACCTGGGGTGTATGCCTGATTATGTCGATGGCTGATGCTGCTCCGCTTGAGAGCAGACAAAGGTGGGAGATATTGCAAGACGACCTGCGTAGAAACGACGATGCATTGTCTGTATTGTCATGTTTGATAATGAGCTCCTCCAGCGCAGGGGCTGTCAGGAAAGATAACCAGTTGGAATGGCACCCCAACGAGGTCAGATTGGGAAAGGCGACAACGTTTCTGCGAACAAAGTCCATTTTAAATTTGTCAAATATGAGGAGCCGTTCCAAGTTTGGTAATTGCGATAGATGGGTGATGATATAGGCGCCGCCAGAACTCAAATACACGGATTTCAGGTTTGACCAGTTGAACTTCCAATGGCCAAAGTTCGGGTTCGCGATGTCAAGGGCGTTCAACAAAGGAGCGGTCTGAAATACGCTGCACAATGGATCTTCTTTCCAACGAATCCTTGCATCGTCGAAGAGAGTGATAGATCAGTCGGCTCCGCCTTGTCTGCAACTTGTAAACATTGGGATGTCTCTGACGTTTTGTCCCATTGATGGGCCTTTTCGGGTTTTCGTGTCTTGCCTTCTGGTCCGTCTTCAGTTTCATCTCAATCAGTATCCAATGATAATCACAAATTCACTTATCGTCACTATTGATCTGGACTGCGTAGAAATGACGATGCATTGTCTGTGTTGACATATTTGATGGCGAGCTCCTCCAGCGCCATGGCTGTCAGAAAAGATAACTAGTTGGGTTGACAACCCAACGGGGTCAGACTGGGAAAGACGGTAGCGTTTCTGCGAACATTGTCCATTTAAAATTTGCCAAATATGAGAAGCCGTTCCAAGTTTGGCAATTGCGAAAGATGGGTGATGATATAGACTCTATACAAACAGTTTTCAAGTTTGAACAGTTGAACGTTGAACTTCCAATGGACAAATTTGTGAACGAGACGTCGGGGATGTTCAACAAAGGAGCCACCTGAAATACGCCGCGCAATGGATCTGATTACGGCCTTGCAAAGCTCTTGCAATAGAGGAAGACGATTTGCTATACGAGTCAATGGCAACAGGTCTGACTGGTTGGAGACACTGAATCTCACTCTACTTCAACGCCTTGACTATCGCTTTGGCTGAGCTAAGTCGGTGGGCATAAAAATGGAAATTAAGGAGAATTTTTTTTAAAGATTTGCGACTTGGCAATGAGGAGCCTGTAAACAGCCACTCTGCCATAATCTAGGAAGAATCGAACCATATTTTCAATCCGAGCAAGTCTACCGTCACTAGTCTTCGAGAGCTCGCATCGAAACAACGAGATACTGGACCAGAATTCAGCGATCATGGACAGGAATATGGATCTCCATCCTGAACAGACGTGGCCGAGGAAACATGGAAAATTCGAGGTGGGTATGGGCTGAATTCTCCAGGGAAAAATGAGTGATGATCTGTTGGACGATCTCAGCCGGGATCATGAGTCATACGACTTGGTGGAAAGACATTGTTGCTGATGCTGACTTGGAGGGTATGGACCGCGAGAGTACACTTCTCGGAAGACGCATGTGATATGTAGTAATATCAGCTGAGATTGGGGGCTAATCTTGTGGCCGTGAGTGGGTGTGGCCGTTCGGTTGTAGTCAACAATACAGTGATCATGATGTTGTTGGACATTCAATATTCAATATTCAACTGCTATGACGACGGCGATAGATTCCTCAGTGATCAATGTGGCCCTTACCATTGAACATGTTGAGAGAAAGCTTGACGCTCGCGTGAAGGTTTCCCCTACATACTCGATATCATCTGCACACAACTCATAAAATGCATAACTCCTGGTCAGTTTCTTCATAGCAGTATGTGGATCGTAGGTGAAGTGTAGTACTCCACCTTCTTTGCATAGGGCGGCTAGGCTTGACAATGTAACTGTGTACAAGGCAGATAGAGTGAGGCCAGACTGACGACGTCGGTGCCTCTGAACCAAAGCATATGCTGACTAATACTACTGGTCGACGACTATGACCAGCTCGTCGACGACGCAGAACCTCGAAGAAGCCGCGACCATCGCCTCTGAGTTCATCTACAGTGCGTCTTGTTATCTTGTCGAAATATCGAGGACAATAACAGATGACTGGCAGGCATCGAGAATTTACCAAGCGAAGTTCAATTTCTGCTCTCCGAGATTCGAGCACGAGACACACGCGCTCAGGGTGCGTATGTTTTTCTTTCTAGTGTACTGTGCTGATGACCGATGCGTGCGATACACAGAACTCCAACAAGAGATTGACAGAGACTCGGCCAAGTATGTTCGACACGCACTGAAAGCTTCTGCTGCTGCTGCTGCTGCCGCTGCACCTCCACCCCCACCTGTGCCTGTGACTGCGACTACAACTACGACAGGGTCTGCGAATGGTGCAGCAGCAGCAACTGCAACTCCGCCTGTCCCCGGCGTTGTAGCTGCACCTCCTCCATCCGCGGCTGCCTCTACATCTGCCTCCTCTTCCTCCTCTTCCTCCTCTTCATCCACATCCACATCCTCTTCCACATCCACATCCACATCTACACCAAATCCCACCCCAACTAACACCGCAACCATCACAACTCCATCCATCAACACCACCCCCGCTCCCGTCCCAACCGCAGGACCCTCCACCATCGCCAGCGCAACCAATACGAGCCCTATCACCTCTACCTCGCCACCCGTCTGCGCCTCCCCAACTTCATCTTCCCTCGTCCCCTCCAAAATTGCCGAAACATACGCCGAAATCCAACTCCTCTCCGACGAAAAATGCCAGCTTGCCCAACAGCTCATAGACCTCATCACCCGCACCCGCGTCCGACTCGAGTACGACCTGGGAAAGGTCCGAGTCTTGCAGGGTGAGTCTACGCACCTCTTCCCCGCCTCGGCGGACTACGCCGCGCTCAGCATCGGCGTGGGTGTGGCGGGCGTCGGGGTTGGCGCGGGGCACGTGGGCAAGTTGACTGCCGTGCCGGCAGGGCAGGTATGGGATTGGGTATGGGACTTGGCGGCGGCGGCGGAGGAGGAGGAGGAGGAGGAGGAGGAGGAGGAGGAGGTGTGAGTGGATTGGACGGTCTAGGTTCGCTCGGCGCCTTGGGGGGCCGTAACGCCGCTCTGCAGCTGAGCGAATCCCTACGGTCAGCATTGCGTTCGAGCCCTGGTGGCAGCGCTGCGTCAATGGGAGGCGCAGACTCGGTCACAGCAAGTGCGACTAAACGTAAGGATGTTTGATTCTTTTTTTCTTTTTTTTTCTGTTTTTTGTTTTGCTTTTTTTTTCATGCACATTGACTGAAACCATTCCTCCTCTCTCTGCAGGCCGAAGAGTAGGCACGGGTGCTTCCATCAAACTTACTACTACCACCGCTGCTGCCAGCGGTGCCGGCACTCCCTCTGGCTCGCGCCGCCGCTCTGCCTCGCCAGCGACGACGGCGGCTGCGCTCCACACGCACACGCACCAGCGGTCCCGACTCTCGCGCCAGGTTTTACCTCCAGAAGAGTCGGAAGAAGAAGCTGAGGCGGAAGACAATACAGAAGAAATGGAAGACGTCGATGCGGAGGAAGACGACAAAATTTATTGTTTCTGTCGAAAGAAGAGTTTTGGAGATGTTCGTAATTTTTTGCATGCATCCTTGGTGCAGTGCTTTAACTGATCATCCTATAGATGATTGCATGCGACAACGAGGGCAACTGTCCTTTCGAGTGGTTCCATCTCAGCTGTGTTGGCCTCAAACAGCCTACACCCGAGAAATGGTATTGCTCCGTCTGCAGCCCATCCATGACAAAGGGAAGCACGGGGACGAGAAAGGGCAGGAAGAAGTAAAACTGTATTGATATTGTAGACGATTGTATTTGTATTGTATATGATACGCCTTGTATCGTCAATGACGCGTACGGTTGCTATGCAGGGACTTCTCCCTCAAGTCCAAATATCTGCCATAACAAATGCACCTGTCCAAAGGGTCTCTCGCTCCCCAGCAGCGTAGACGCTGCCTCGTACTTGTTCTCAGGGCTCCGCACACGTTCACAAATCACCCTGTACGCGCACACCACCCGTTCCAACGCCGCCTGGTGGATAAGGGCATGATAACGTTGCATAGTCAGCTGAGCCAAGCGCGCTGAATGCACGACTTCAGGCTCCGATAGCCAGATGGAGAATTGGCGAAGAGCCATGTGCAAGTCAGACGGCTGCATCCCTGGAACATGTGAAAGCGGTTCCTGGAAATTCACGTGTGCAACTCAATCAAAATACGACGCACACCACCAACACCCACCTGATGATGGTGACTCTCGCATATCTCCATCGCTTGCTCAAGGCCTGCCTCGGACATGATGTTTTCGTACTAGTCCATGTGAGGAAACGAAATGGAAATAAATGGGGTAGACTCGTGCACGTACATGACCATTGATAAGGAATGCTACCCTCCCGTCAACCACGCCTTGGATCATTTCCTGCTTCTCGAAAGTAAATTGGTACGGCTCCAGAACCCCCTAGCACCATGTCAACACGTCATTCTTAGATAACCGATATTGACTAATTACCTGCAAATATGTCAATGAATTCAAGACATAGACTGGCTGATCCCATTTCGGTCTAAGCTTCTGCTTGTCCTCACTTATCGCGACAATTGTTTCGAGAACGGGGTCCACCATGATATCCATAACTTTACGAAATCTTGATCCACGTGTTGATTCATCTTCGTCTGCCAGAAGAGATGATTGATACACGGTCATAATCTCGCGCAAGATCTGGCAGTGGTCTAAAATCGCAAGAGAAGGCAACACGGATGGATCATCCAAATCCTAAACTGATCAGGACGTAGCTCGATGACCGAAGAAAGCCGCCTTACGAGTGGGACGCGCAGTAAAGCACGACCCTGTGCATCAATGGAATCGAAGAACACATTGTAAGCAACGTCTGTTATTCTAGGCACGGACATCAGCCGGAGGTGCGATCTGAACGAATGAAACGTACTCTTCCAGCGTTTTGGAGACAACTGCGTCACCACCAAGCGTTCGACGCATGGTGACTAGGTAAAATTGAACGAGATTGGCAATCTTGTAGGACACAATGCTACTCTCTTGAGATCTCACAGTCTGTAAGACACGAATCTTCACATCGCAGCCATGAGTAGCCCAGTCTTGTATGAAATAAAACCCGCGTACCTTGAGAGGATGGCATAACTTCCCTACCCCGTGGTCCATGAGCTCACGTATCCAATCCTCTTCTTCGACATTTCCATCGAATTTTCTTATGCTACCAACCATTCTGCCGTCGCTTTTTACTCCAAACATTGCTTCAAGAAACTCTCGCTCCGCTGCTATAGCTTGGTGCACCCATGCCAGCATATCGCCCACATAACGCATGGGATCATGAGCATGTAGTTCAATAGGACGAGGTAGTCCAGATGGACCGCCTCGTGTCAAGGCGGTCGTAAAGGAAGTAAGAAGAGTGGTTTGACGTGTCTCAGAAAGTATGGAAAGCGCTTCGCTGAGAAACTAATTGTCAGGCGAAATGTCGCAAGTCCCAATGGACGCACGTACCTCAACAACTCTGGCCTCTTGCGCAGCCATTGTATGCATTCGCACAACGTTGGATTCACTTCATATTGTACGTCACGGCTGAGCTGTCTGAATTCGTTGGAGGACCAACGAAATATCTTGTCATAACCTTGTTCAAGGTCCGACGAAGTGGACGCCATGATATCTATACTAAAGCAGGACATGAAGCAAACCCATACTGGGAGCATAGAGTTCTTACCCTGCTTGTGTAGGAGCTTCATCCTCGCCATACATAAGTAACCTGCAGTCATCTCGTATTTGTTCCGTCTTGGCCATGGCAGCAAAAAATTGTTGACCAACGGGAACATCCCGCTCCGTCAAAGCTTCGCGTTCCTCCTTGGTAAGAGTGAATTTCTGCAGAAACGTCGTTGCGATGAGTTTCCTCGTTTCGGCTTCCTTTCTGTCGGTAGGATCACGAGTTCTCGACTCCAACGACGGGAAACGCATGCACCAACCTCTCTTCCCTCAGAGTACCCGCCCGTTCCAATAGCTCACTGCTGGCCTCTTTCGTCCATTCCAAGTGCGCTTCTGCTTCGTCGCAGTTCACGCGCATCAAATCTACATGCTTTTGCAATTCCTCCACTTTCTTTGGTAGCACCGTCAGCCGATATTTAAAAAAGCGGACATACAAAACGATTTCCTACTTGGTTTACTTCGCCCAGAACCTTCATGAAGAGCTGGCTGCCCTCGGCGAGCTTGTTTTCCATGTCTCTGCGCAGGTTCTTGCGAGCCCTCGCCGCCAGCTCGCCTGACACAACACTCGAAGGCCCGAATCTCTTTTTAATCTCATATTCATCCACATCTACGCGCGAGTCTGATGGTTTATCCCTTGACGAACCATAAAACTCGGACAGAGTTTCGAGTGCTTCGCGCGTGGCGATATCGTCAAAATTTGTTCCCAGTATTTTATACAGTCTCAGAGATATAGGGTTTTTGCCTTGGGTTTGTGTGGAAGGTGCATTTTGTCTGTTGCTTGAGGGTAAAGGCGGAGGAAGAGATAGGTGACAACGTGGCAGACGAAGACATCTTCAAACAACGCCACGCCCATCAGACCTTCATATCCAACGGTAGTAAGTACTAGTGAGTACTAGTGAGTACTAATGAGTTCTACCACGTCATGTAACAAAGGTTCTGTGTCCCGAGTGTCTTTATATTTACAACGGTAGAGTTCTAGTTATGTAGATGAGCGAGCGACGAGTTTGAATAACGAAATAAGATTATGTGTCCATTGATATTCGTTGATGATGGCTGTTCATTCGGTGATGATAGATGATCAACTAGTAGTTGAAGTCGGAGCCACCGTTACGGCTGTTGGTGCACTGGTGGCAGGACACGGCGCTGTGGGCAGAACCGAGAACGTTGCATTGTATTCGTCCGGGTACGAGCATCCAGCAATGGTCATGATACCACCGCCATTATCAGCCGCATCAAACCATCCGTTGAAGCCCTTTGTGACACTGCTAGGAACTGAAGTGAACGTAGGAACAGGGAGCGTAGTGATTGTTGCAGTGTTGGTATAGGTTGGAAGAAGGGAAACCGGGACGTCGGCACTCGTGATGCTGGCAGGAGGCCATGGATATATGGACGTCGAGGATGCAGGAATGGATGAAGGTGTCCCGGTTTGCCAAGGTAGAAATGTACCGCCGAAAGATGTAGGAGTATAGCCCATGGACTCGCATATGCCGGAGGCATTCCGTGGGTCGGTAGGAATCCAACCATTCCTGTAGCCTAGCTGGTACGACCATAACGGCGTTTCAACATTTCCAGACTGCGCAGGCGCGATCTTGGTAAAGAGTTCACATTACATAGTCTTTCGAGCAATATGGGTCACGAACCTTCCATGTCCAGAAGAACCAATCTCCAAATGCATCCATACTGGCCATGACAAAGTTTTGAACTCCTGCCTTCATTGATGCGGTCCAATCGGCCGACTGGCTATACACAGAGCAGTTCGGAGTCTGCGTTGGTATATTAACCCCACGCAAGTATAATCCGCAGTCATTCGGTGATGCTGAGAACTCTCCTGCGAATGTTACGCCAAACGTTGACCGGCTTCCGTGAGAGAGGTTAGATTTTTACCGCCTCAATCAACAAGGCTGACCTCGTATTCATATCGGGACCCAGGAATTACAGGCCTGCAGAGGCCATTTACCCCTGGAAGACCAGCCGCACCGTTCACATCTAGAGGAGCAGGTTGAGGCCCTCCAAAAGCGAAATAATCGTGTTTATCCATCATGATACGATCTGAGCCTTGCAGGAACCCTTCCCAATTTACGACTTTGTCAAAACCGTCATGGATAGCAATATACTAGGTAAAGGTCAGGGCTTATCAAATCAACGATCAAACCCACTTACTGGTCCATTTCCTTCCCCAATGCCGGTAATGTTCCTGATCATATCATGCATATTCAGGTAGAAACTCGTCATCTGATCTCTACCGATACTTTTCAGCAGCGGCTCGTTGAGAACACCGAAGACCGGGATAAGATTGCGATACTCGGGCTGTGAAATGAATTCGGTCAGGACCCGCATGTAGTATAGTGTCCTTTCAGCATTAGCGAGACCCATGTTTCCTCTCAGAAGATTTACAGAGCCTAGCCTTTGATAGGGCGGTTCAGTCGTCAGTCCAAGGTACTTTGCTTAACAAGCATTAAATAGGGTGACTGACCGTCCAGAATGGTTGTAGCCGTTCTGTGACCCTGGAGCTGCATGAAAATCAAGGCACACCCTTAATCCATATTTTCTCGCCCAACCCAAGAGGCGCAAGAAATATCTAGAGTTGATGGTTATTAATAAGCGGTTGAAGTTCGACAGGCTGCATGGCGCTCACTTCCAAGAAGTTCTGGCTAAATACGGCTCTCCCAGCCAGGTCTCTATTGCCCAAAACGGGACAGGAACCCTGATGAAATTAAGCCCAGCACCTATAATCTCTGTTTGGATGTCGTACACGCATGGACGGACAGAACCCACCAGCTATCTCTGCGATATCCTGCTCACTCTTGAAATAGTAATTATTAACCCGAGAGCAATGACGACGAACCAACTGGCAGACTTACAATAAAAGTGTCATAGTGTTGTTCCAGTTGGCTCAAACCGCCGTTGGCTGTGTCCGCGGCCATTGCTAAGCTCAAGGTGTACTCATCTACGGCTGTCGGGTATCTCTGGAAAATATCGGGAGTGATAAACGGTTCAAGGACGAGCAACCCTCCAATGTTGACTCCATAAATACGATCTACACCCCAAGTCCATGTCGTATTCAATGGTGGCGTCCAAGAATTCGGACGGGCATCGTCGTTGAATGGATTCTGAGGATCTTGCGCCCCTTGAAGCGAACATGTCAGTGCTTAACTACGGGTGCAAAGAATCCAACTTACAGTACCCTCCAAACGGATTATGGTAAAAAAACTCGGTCCCGTTTTGCGTGATAATCTTGCTTCCATTGCCACCATACTTCATAAAGGCATGCATTTAGCGCGTGTAATATATGCACCTAAAGGAATACTCACAATTACTCCAGAATTGCCACTGCTCCCAGTACCTTTCCCCGATTCCAATGCGGAATTTACGTGAGGCTTCGGTTTTATTACAAGAAAATAGATAGGGAGAATAACGAGGAGGGCAACGACACAG
The DNA here is from genome assembly GCA_023014475.1 of Amanita pallidorosea. Lineage (NCBI taxonomy): Eukaryota > Fungi > Basidiomycota > Agaricomycetes > Agaricales > Amanitaceae > Amanita > Amanita pallidorosea. The sequence continues at coordinate 206,445 of JAEBUS010000076.1, forward strand.
ATTAGGGCCCCAACGAGGAGGGATCTTACGATACGGTTCCTCGAAACCTGTCGTTCGGGCACCGGAGTCGAATCAAAGTCTTCCTTTGCAAACAGCTGTTCTACTAGCAACGGATCGGATGCGCTAGCTGTGACGGACGAGTCCCTCACGCCCGAACCCAGGCTTAGAGGAAGATGTGATGGACATGAGGGACATGGTGGGGGACAAGGGGGAAGCAACAATAACTTTGTTTTCTGGGTGACCATTTACCCCGTGTGCTAACGTCACGATACTGATGGGCACGATTTGACCATGATGTCAAAAAGTCACCAGCTTCGTGGAGTAGGCGCCAAGACTTAAAATCAAATACATTTCTTCCTCACAGCCCTTCCATGGCCTCTTGCTTGCTAGTTCTGCTGTAGCGACAAGTAGTCACTAAAGGTGTTTACATGTCCCATCAATCTCACGCACATGTGGCACGAGCATGGGCTTTACCGCCACGTGTCACAAGCCTCCCTGCCGAACTTGCACCGCTTTTGCCAAAACTACTCCACGTCTGACATCCCCGATCGTGCGCCATAGTCCAAAAGTGATGCAACCATATTGTTCTGGCTCGTATGAGTTTCACACAATATTTGTGGTTCAGGTATAATAAGAGCACCGGTCTTCAAGCTGATTGGCGACAATCCTGCTCGTTCCATAATAAATACCACCTTACAATGAAAAAGAAAATTAAATGTTTCCACATCGCAGAACGTGTCGCAACTGTCTGACGACCCTTGTCGTTTTGGCTGTGATGGTTGTCTCAAAAAAGTTGATGGTAAGTATGGTAATGCCGACACCGCGTCGATTGCGTACGGAGTTTGCCATTCTCTCACCCAACTATGCCAGCAGCCAAGTTGGCTGCGCCAACCGCTCCAAGTCCAAGTAAGTTGCGCGTCAATACTAATTTTAGATTCGTGACCTGTAGGAGTTAGCACTATCTTTCGCACTGGATTTCTCACTTTCGTTCCCTCCTGAATCCGATATCCTCGTATGTATTACTTTTTTTCCTGCCAAATTTTGACCTGACCGGTAATTAGCGGGCAAATTTCAGGTTCCCATAGGACAGATCTGTTCAGATCCGTTCAGCATCTTTTGAGAGAACATGGCGCTAGTGCCTCGCCTATCCATTCAAGGATACCATATTGTATGCACGGTAATGTAAACTCGAAGCTGAATCTCTATTGATGTTCAAGAAAGGAAAATACACGTCTCCCACTTATTAGAAGAGAACGTCCTTGCCGAACAATCCCATCAATCTTGTTCCATTTAATATCCGCATAGGGTATGTCCCTGACGGACACTTAACAAATTCGATTTGCCGAATCATGTTACGAGCTAACCCAAAAGGATTCATTTTATCTAGAGATCGAATATAGCTATTTCACACCAGAATAGTGGATCGACACCGGCGGCGCTACGATCGGGGACGAACATACGAAGAGGAACAACAAAATGAGCGACACTATTTATACCAGTTCCTAAGCGATGTGATTCTAGATCGCATCCTACTACCGCTCTTTAATTCTAATGGCCCTCACACTTCCTGTGGAAGAGCTAACTCGTCTACAAGTCATCTTCAAGCTGACATTCCCGGATGACCTCCTTACCTTTGAAATGTTATCCAATTCGAATATCACAAAACCTCCTCCTACAGCTCTCAGTGGATATAAGCTCCACCTCAAGGGAAGCAGGGAAGGATCTGGCCTCTGTCTCAAAGTATGGGCTCACTACGAGGGTGGTGGCGCTCAACCCAAGTCAACATATGAGATGGCGAGCGAACTTGAAGGTGACACAATTTGCTTAGTCTCGAAAGCAGCCGAAAATGTTTACTACCGAACTCGCCAGGTGAACACTCCGAGCTGTTGTCGCCTCAAAGTACCGAAACAGCCTCCGTAACCGAAGCCCTGCTAGAGTCAGAAGGTGATCTCAATATCGATATCAGACGCCCCGTTGAAGTTTATCCGAAAACAGTAAACGACCCAGCGTGGTACGAATACCAAGGCACGACACAACTACCCAGCGATGCGTTTGCATGCATAAACCCAACCGGCAATTTTGTCAATGATAGCTGGTTCAAGGCAAGCACATGTGCGTTATGAATCGCAGCTGAGGTTTTGGCAATAACAAAAAAAAACAAAAACGATACAGCATCGGTTTTTTTGGGTACTATTAATGATGCGGGACCGTCTACTCTGCAAACCAACGCCCACTTTGATAAACAAATGCCGTGTAACTATCATGGTAAGGCCGTTCGCTTCAAATTCGAGGTTAGTTTAATGATACCTGATCAGGCGTTTCTCCCAACATGCCCCAGCCAACATTCCTATCCGGTACAGATCCTTTGCCCGAAGCAAGTGCAAATATTCCGAATTCCAAGAAGCACTCGTTTCTCGGGCAAGATCTCTACCCATGCCGGGGAACACCGCCATTGATGCATTGCCCAGTCCCTCCGACGAAGAATTGCAAAAGACACGTCACCAATGTCCTCACCAAGTATTAGTTCAAGGCCTTTTCGTTGCTTAGACCCTACTTGTGGCCGTTGGTTCAAACGCGATTACACGCGGAAAGTACACATGCTAACACATCGACGAAAGGACAGGAAACCCTTCTGTTGCAATTTTCCTGTTTGTCCCGAGCGATTCTCGCGTAAACATGACCGGCTTAGGCACGAGGTTGGACGTCATGGACTCGAGAGTGAATGGAGTTGTTTGCCCTGTCATCGGTTTTTCTCATCAAGGTCAACCATGGAGCGTCACATTTTCGATAAACACGGAGATATCGCAAGCGTCGCCAAGCAATCTTCATGATTCCTCCATTGGGCCTCCCTTTTTTATCATATTTATCGATTGTAGATACGTATGGGCTACTCATGTTCATTGCATTGAAGGACAGGTACGCATTGTACTATTTCAATAGGTATCGATATTTGCGTCCAACTGTACTTGATAGTTGAATTATGTTTATAATCAATTTCTAACATGAAGAATTCTAGATACCCTCCCTACCGTGTAAACATCGGCTTTTACCGTGAGCTAAACACGCCACATCGGGATGGCGATCAATCCGTACTTCGTCCATCAAGATCAAGACCCAAGACAGGCGCTGAGCGCTGAGGTTATAGCCTTTTGCCTGACCCAATCAAAATGACGCAGGTTATGCTCCAGGACTCGGATAAGGCGAAGAGCGCGAGAGCACATCCCGTGTTTTGGTTCAGTGACGGTTCCATAGTATTGCGAGCGCAGGAGCAAATGTTCAGGGTTCATTATAGCTTCCTTTCTCGCCTTTCCCCGTACTTCGCAGCTCTAACAGTAACCGCTTCTCCAAACGATGCTGGTAACCTCCATGTCGTGCTGGATTATTGTCGTCGCTGTTGACATATATACTGTCCTTAGTCGACCTCAATGACCAAATCCAGGCACCTGACCTCGAAAGCCTGCTGCAACACTTGTACCACGATGTGTGAGTAGATTAGTGTGCGGTCCGGAGCTAGGATCTTGTCGCTCATGCCCTGATCATTCGGATTAGTCCATTTTCAACCGATTCGTCGCTCGATCGATTTACTTCCATTCTTCGTATCACAAGCCCTCGGTTACTTGATTTCCCTACAATCCATACTGCTGCAAGAGACGCATTCCTTGAAAATTTTCCTCGGGAACCGGCGCTTCATTACCGACCTAAGGATGTTCTTAAAGCTCTAGCACTGGCAAATGAGTACCAACTAGTTCCCGTCAGTCCCCTTTTGTCCATAAGCAAACCCATTCCACTAACTGGGTTGGTGAAGGTCAAAAAACGTTTGCTATATAGCATCATCATCAGCGACGAGTTCGACTTCCATGAGGTGGACGCTCCATCAGAGCGCAAAGAGTCTGTTGCCGAGCCTGAAATTACCACTACCAAGCTTTCCGGCGCGGATGCCGAACGTTGCTCTGAGCTTATGAACAAGTTGATTGAGTATTTCACTCCAGTGCTATTCACACCCGTGACCACGCCCCATCTTTCCTGCACCGACGTGTTTGCTGACACTTGGTCGTCGCTCATCGCCGAGCCTGCGATTGCAAGTGATGGGCTGATAAGACCCCTTGAAACGCTGGAGTACATGAAAAACATAGACTGGGCGGGACATGGATTGTGTTCCTCATGTGCGTCATCGAAACGCGAAGATTGGACAGCGGAGCAACGTGCGATTTGGAAGATGATGGACGGATGGTTAAGCCCTGAATAAGGAGGAAAAGGTGAATTTTTCTTGACATTAGAATCGCTGTAACTCAGCCCAAGATCACCTTTGTGGGTCAAAAGTGATGGTTGATTCTCATTAAATATGGTACGTTGCGTCATCCGCCCCTGTCCCATCTTGTGATGCTGGGCTGTCAGTGATCACATGAATCTTTTACCTTTGTGTGGAAAAGTATGACGCAAAAAATAAACTCCGTAATATACAGCAGATGGTTGTTTCACGAGCATGTACTTAACGCCACAATTAGGGCCAGTGTTTTTTTCTTAGTCCAGGTATGTGTCCATACTTCGTCCAAATATACTTTGACTTTAGTGAATACCTGGATTCGACATCGTTGCCCTTGTGGTCCCTTATTTGGCACGGTCTATACATGTGAATATATCCTATGCTTATGTAGGTCCACTTACCGTGTTATTCATTAGGATTTACGCTCAGCTGAAATCTATTTTAGGCTCATGTCAACAATATGTTACACAAGGCGGAGCCATTAAACCTTGCTGTGTTGCGCGCCACATGTCAAGGTTGCACTTAATCACTCAAATTCTTCGTTTTTGTCTCCATGAAGCGAGAAACGTGTCCTTTTGATTTTCACTTTTACACCAAAGTCGAATCCATAAATGCGAGGCAGTTCGGTCATTAGCATAAAAGGTGTAAAGCACACTTGGAGAAATCACTCTCGATATGCCCAATTACAAGACAACTGACAAAACGAAACCTGGTGTCAGACGCCTCACTTGGGGCATCTTCCATATCGCATATGTCCCCTTGCGCTCGTCAATTCTACCGCAATTATCCACCAGTTCCTTTTTGGATGCAATCATGTTGAGCCGCTACATGTTCAAGCTTTTCTTGGAAATTTATTACAGCAGCTGCCTGAATGCTATCTTATTCGTGTTATGTCATATCTGGCTAAGCACAAGCGCAGCGGTGACACTCTATCTGGCATCCCGCACTCTGCATATTGTGAGTCTACGGGCAATTTTTTGTGCACATGCTGACGACGTGTGCAGCTTGACAAGTCGGCGTCTGGGCAGGCACCTTCTGCATGTCCTGATACCTACGGAACCTGGGTAGCATGTTGGTACTCCAGTATGGCTCTAACGGTGTTCGTGCGACGAAAACAGTGCGCGAAATTCCCACATTATTAATTATCGGTTCAACATGCGACTTGCAGCGATACTCTGATAAATTACTTGGCTGGTCATTTAAGAGCTCGTCTCCTGCCCCGGCTGGCCACGGGTGCAATTGTTTATTTTCATCAAGAATTTGAATGCTTACAAATTCTGCAGCGAGCCTACGCCTGGACATGCGATACACTAGGAGTAAGTCTTCGATTCGGCTCACTTTTGGTGCAGCTAAAATCTATCAAGTACCACTCTTCGATAGCGCTTTTCAGACAGACTCGTGTACTTTCGGTTCCGTGCCCCAGATGGATATACTGCGCAATTTTGTCACACGTTTGGGAAATATTTTCCGAGTCCTCCTGGACATTACTATTGTCATTTGGATTTTAAATCAAGCCAAGGACCACACTGCGAGATTATTTGCAACGATCTGTATCTGCATGGCCGTTTTCAGTACGTGTTTGCCAACAAATTGGATCGGAGGCGCAGGTAAGAATACTTATTTCGAAGACATCAGACTAGATGCGATGTTCGTAGGCTACACATTCTGGACAACTCATCCCGCATTCCAAAAACTGCATGCTCTTCATTCCATGATATTTGAAGTAGGCTACCGGGAGACTATATGTAAAGACGGCATTGCAAATCGCTTAGAACACGGTGCGATTCATGTTGGATATCCATGTCGATCAAATAATAACATGATGCAGAGTTCCTAATGGCGTCAGAAGAGCTTGGACCGCAAGACATTGATACATGGCGTCTTGCGTCTTACGTCGAACCCATCCCATGGTACTGGGAACTTGGACAGAGTGTGGTTTTCGAAAACCCAATGGTAGATGTATTAATTTCATGCCAGAAATGAGCTGACCGCCACGACAGATCATTTTTGCAGTAATCTCTGTGTGGACCCTTCCCGCTTCAGCGCTTTTCTCCATGGCATTAATACAGTACGCTGTCGCCACGCTAAAGTTGGATTTTTATCGCTTGCGCAGCGGCTATGCGAACTTGACCCTACGAGATATGATGTTGAAAGCGAAAGCACTCTATGAAACGATAGAGCGGATGGAAGATGAGCCAACTCTCACGTCTTACCCAACACCGACTTCAAATAATGCAGGTATGAGAGTGTCTCTGAAGTATGTCTAAGCCATGATTTCCCTGGTAAATAATTCAACCGGGACTAGGCACGTTTCTGTCACTTACGAAGGAGAGCTGGATAGAAAGGGGATCAATGCTGTCGTAAATGTCTCTCTGGATATAGAACCTGGGCAACTCGTCGTCATAGTTGGTAAGAATGGAAGCGGGAAGAGTTCTCTCCTTAAACTTCTTCCAATGACCACACAACCCTCGTCAGGCGACATTTATATTGATGATAATCTGATCAATGAGTACGACATCAATCATCTGCGCAATTCGATGGCGGTCCTTTCACAGGATGAAGCGCTTTTCCCCCTGTCCTTGCGCGACAATATACTCATGGGCCTTGACAGACAGAGCCTTGCGTTCGAATTCGCCGTGGTCGAAAGAGCGCATGGTTGAGCATGCCGCAAAGTTGGCGGGTTCGTGGGACATCTTACGCGATGTAGGGGTCGACACGATACTCAATCCTGTCCGCGTCGTCCGACAAAGTATGGAATGTGTCGGAAACGGAAAAATCGACCGGGCCGCGTACGCAGAACTCGATCGATGTGCTGCCTCTGTGAAGCCGATCATGATCTCCGGGGGTGAAAAACAGCGCTTACTAGCGTACGTTATTCATGTCATGGTGTCGGGAAGTTGACTGATCATCTGTCATAAAGTACTCGGATAATGCTACGTGCACTTAACGATGAGAACATCAAGCTTATTATAGCAGATGAGCCGAGTTCCGCTTTGGATCCTACTGCTGAGCGCAGCATTTTCAGCACGTTTATGCGAATGCGTAAGGGTCGGACTGTCATTTTTGTCACTCATCGTTTCAGATATCTGGTGGAGCATGCGGATTTGATCTTGTTCGTTTCCGCACCATGCACCCGCGGATTGATTGGCTCAAGCTCTTTTAGATGTATGGCAGACGGACAAGTGGTGGAGCGCGGCACTCACGATCAGCTTATCCAATCAAATGGGGAATACGCGGCACTGTACCATGCCCAAGCGTCAGGTTCAGGCGATTAAATCCTTCATGAAGTATATCGAGCTACTTGGCGTACATTTGGCGTCCTTGTTGTATTATGCTATTGTTTTGCATCGGAATCTCGCGGGCTCAGAATCACCGCTATCCTAAGAGTATTGTCAAAACTTGCAGGCCGCAAGATGCGCCAATTTTATTGGAATATGCCAAAGCCATGAGATGACCCATGATTCGCAGGGGCACTCCAGATAAGCGAAATGAATATGAAAGGCTGGGATATACATCAAAATCAAAATGGCAGACTATAGATACTCATGACCGTTGAGTGGAGCGTAAGGAACGCTAGGTTTCATCACATATCCCACAACTTGACCAGAACAGGACCAGGCGATCTGGGAAACGTCAGCGCCCGAAGCAAGAACGCGGGAACACCCTTTCTGACGGGACCTCTGAGACTCCTGACGGTACTGCCGAAACGAATTGGCGGTACTGCACGTAAGCATGTTCATCAAACGACACTAGGAACGCCGCTTTGATCATGACTAGTTAGTATTTTTCTTGAATTATTCCCTCGCACCCAACTTTTCGGGCAACTTTGTTATCTCGGGATCCCCCCAGGTACCGTATCAGCCTAGACCCTCTTTGCAAGCCTCGGAAAAGGTTGTTGGCGGAGAAACGCCCTTTCCTCAGACGGCAAAACCGTCATCTTGCCATTCTTCCGATGAGCCACGTTATTGTTAGTCCCCGCACGTTCGTCTCGACTGCCGTCGATGACAATGTATGACGCCCTTTTTTGATCATTCGGAGTGGCTTCCATCTCAATTGACACCAATCACGGAAACGCCAGGATGCTGGTTAAGTGTTTCCGTTTGAAGAAATACAACAAGGTTTCAACCTAGAAGAACCCCATATCAGGTGATATTTCACAGGAGTTGGGAAATTTTCATGCCTCAAACGTAATCGTATCCGCATTTTCACCAAACCCAATGGAACAAGAGATTTCGAGTAGACCTAGAGACCCACAAACCTGTACGATATTTGGACCCTGCGCCCTGGCGGCGAACATTGCGGTTGCGCAGATGTACGCTCATGGATCTACAGAAAGAGATGCATATCATCGTATGTTTTCCTCAAGTCACAGTACCATTTGGAAAAAATAACACAGAAAATGGGCGGAAAACATACTAATGAGTGGCGACACACTCATAAAATAAGTACCCACGATAATACTACCCTGGCTTATCCGAAGCGGCAAATGGCGTGCTTCGCTCTCGTTTTTCTTGATCTCCGCTGCATTCAGGTCTGATCTTTTTCTCTTTTCCCTTTCTTTTCGTGCAAGATGCCTTGGCGCCATTGATTGAGCCGGACTGCGGCGAGAAGAATGTTACCAGACGGATATATATATGGATGGAATGCCTGGTCGCGAGACCAGAAATAGGACGTGATACAGAGCGAGCAAACGTCATGTCATAGCCGACGGTTAGCGTCGGGCCGCCGCTCTTCCTCCGCTTATGAGCGGGACGGTGTTTCCACATTACATAGCATGTTCCCGCAAACCCCGAGATTCTCGCAGTGGCGTTGAAACGGATCATTGGCAAAGATTCATCAAGTCGAAACTGTCTCCGCGACTGTCCTGACGCTAGACCAAACCAAGGTGTCATGGAACCAGAACACGGGCGACAGGAGCGGTAGTATCAGCATCAGAATTCCGGCGTCTTCCCCGCCAAGAAACGAGAAAAATACCGAATAGAGGCGAAATGTATACGTCTCAATGGACTTGGCGAAAAATTTGGCATGGAATCTGGGCAGTGTAGCCTATGTTCGGAATGCACTAAGGATTGCACATGCGTTGAAGCGACATTGCGGCATCCATAGAAATTCGGGTGCGCTAAACGCCGGTATTGAATTGCCGCTTCAATTGGCTAGCGAACCCAGGACCTGCTTTAATGGGAAGAAGCGTAATGAACAGATACTGTCAATTTTTAGGCTGCATTCTTGTCTAGGGGGGCATGCTCCATTACAGAGCCGTGTTGCTCAGCAATGCTAGCCGCAGACTTGAATGAATTACGGGGTACGAATCAACGCCATCTGTATTAGATTAATATTACCTTACACGTACCAGATACACCATTAAGTATCAAGACCCGTCGAGAAATCTAACTTCCATTCCATTTTTCAGTCCAGCTATCATTCCGCCCGACCTTGCCTAGAAGTGTTCTACATCTCAAGCTTTCGGCTCCACACCTTTCTTTGGTAATCCAGGATAACGGGGATGAAATGCCAAATGCTGTATTCCGGCCAGTATGCTTTGGTAAAATGGATCTGAGTGTTTTCACAGCACTGTAGAAAATGTCAGCTCCTGGCTTAACCCATATGGGACGATCTGCAAGGGGCAAAGATTGTGAAAAATCGATGGCTTGGAGTTCCACAATCAAACGTGTTAACCTCGTTGCCAATCGATGCCCGCGTGGTCATGTGAGCATGCACACACACGCTATGTGGTTCGGGTGGGAATAAGGATAGTTAAAATACAGGATGAAAAAATAAGATGACGGACGATAAGCATCAGGCAACTCTATTGATAACAGATACAAATGGATGGGATAAAAACTTGCCTGCCAAAGCATGAAGTCGCTTAATCGCTTAACGCCGCTGGTACGGATCAGCACGTCGAGCGGAGGACTGCCAGCACGCGTGATCATGAGGTGAGACGTAATATCGTGTTCGGTTAGGGCTCTGCAGTTCGAAGAAAAGGGACAATAAATATATTATTGAGTTTAAGAGAGGAAGCGAATAGGGAAGGAGCGAGCCAGCTTACGGTGGAAGATCCGGCGATGAAGTTGATAGTAAAGCCTCATGTACGGCGGATTGGACAGCTGTGGCGATTTCGTCGCGGGCAGTGTAGGGCATGCAGATGTTGAGGATGGCACGATTGTTGTGCTTCGTCATGTTCTGTGCTTTTTGGGCGGCGAGCTGGACGGATTCAGGGAGTAGCCCGATTTTACCAATGACGTTCAGGCGAACGCCATATTCATCAAGTAGGTCCCTACATTGAATTGGGTGCGGTTATTCTCTTAGTTGCCTATTGGTGGAATGCAAGATGACCCACCCGTGTCTGCTTAGTTCCTCCAGTTTCTCCCCTGCTAGCTTCATCAATACGTCCACTTCTTCTTTACTCCTTTTGAAGTTCTCAATTGAGAATGCGTATACAGACACGCATCTTACGCCCAGACGTAGGCATAGCTCCAAGATCTGATCAGAACCACGTCATCCCAATTCAAAAATCAGCGTGACAGCTGCCTTCCAAGTCTGACTTGTGAAGGTTAGGACGAGGGAGGAAGATTACTTACGTGACGTAGCGTCTCATATCCCTGGGCGTGGCCTTGTTGAACTGCTTTATTCTGCGACCGGGCAAATCGCCTGTTCCCGTCCATGACGAAAGCAACGTGGGATGGTATTGGCCCAGAGGCGACGACATTGAGAAGAAAATTACGGAGATACGTTAGCAGAGGCGCAATTAGTGAGACCAGCAAAGCTGGGAGGGACATGGTCGACGAAATAACCAAGTGGTCGTGGGAAGTAGCAAGTCCAATAATACAGTTCTACATTTATCTAGTACAATACTTTGCTCAACCGCTGTACTTGGTTTAGCAAGATATCTCCCTGCCTGATCACAGTTTCATACTGCGCGTTTTTGACCGAAGGACGCGTCGTTTCAACGATGCCTTGGACCTTGTCAATTGTGCAATGCAGACGGCCATTTGCAATGAACCGGGAGAGTTCGCTGTAAGTAAAAGTGTAAGATGGTGTCGAGGAGAGCAGAATGAAAACACGTACTTATCTACAAAGTCGACGCTAACACCAAACGCGCCGCTAAGGCTTTCAAGTGTTAGACTGCGATATGATTCGAGAAGTTGGCTGTATGCCAGAATACGCATTTCGCGAACATAGAATCGTGTATGAGGATTTAGTATCCGTGAGGGGAGGAGGTAAGTTTGTTCAAGTGATGCTGCGAATCATAATGGTTAAAATACTTTAGGTACGTGCGAGAGAGATAATTTACCCAAGGCAACGAAAAACTTGTTGTAATGGCATTCATATAGGTTCTTCACCAAGTCACCCAATACTGGAAGGTCTGGTAAAACTTGTATCACTTCTGGAGCACTGACAATCTTTTTCTTGAGATCCACTCTATTCAGAGTCAGCGTGTTCGATATCACGGTGAGAGCTACGAAGTCGTTATAAGACAACAACTCCGAGGCTGTGAACGTTGACAATGCATCAGAGAAAAGCTCTCCTCCACGTTTGAATTGGCGTATAGAGAGGAGATGCAAGCCATTGTATACTTTTAGACGATTACGCCTATCCCAATCACCGCCTTCCTCGATCAGCGCTTCCGCTTTCTTGAGGTTGGACGTGATCACATCGTGGTCTCCAAAGAAAAATCCAATTCTGACCAGAGTGAGAACAATATCAATCCTGGAGCCGAGTCCTGGGGTTTTTTCAAGTGCCAGCTTTTGTGCTGCAATGGCTCGGTCCTGCGCACCATCAAAGTCAATTACAAGCGTCTGATACAGTAATCCATTACCTTGTCCCCAATTCTTGTGAGATAATTGGCCTTTGCCCTCAAGGCATCTGAAATCTCAGACTCTCCTTCAGTCTTTTCGGCTTCTTCCAGTCGTTCATCCAGCCGTTTCGACTCTTCCTCATTGGCCTTTTCCATCTCTTCTAGTAGATTCTGATCCAAAGTGAGACCAGACTGCGCACATGTTATCATTTTATAATACGGCGCCATCTCTGTTTTCTCTTTGTCAGGACAAAATTAATTCATGCCCGGATTATGACACACGATCTGCCTTGACACCGTCCAACAGCGTATTCCGAGCCCCATCGTGCTGCGCTGAAAGGCCTAGTTTTGACAACACGAACAGCTGCTGGGGAAGATTGAGGTTTGGAATTGGGACGACAATGTCGTCTGCCATGTTGCGTACTGTCTGCGGTAATCTCAGCCAGACGCGTCATCGCGGGTTTCTCACGCCTCGACGCGTGTCCCTCTGCAAGCACGAAGAGGACAGACAGATGGCGGCCCAGACTACCCAGGAGCTTCTTGCGCAGGCAGAATCTCTGAAATCAACGGATTGGAAAAAGGCAGAGGCATTGTACAAGCAGATTCTCCAAGACAGTGTGTTTCTACTGCATCTCGTAAACCGTTCTGATATACCAACCTGTTTTATATCAGCCGCTTTTACATCTACGGATAATCTTGGAGATGTCGAACATGCCCAGAATCTCAGAAACAAAGAATCGGCTCTTGTCAAACTCGGAGAACTATACAGAGATCAAAAGTTTGTTGCGTTGTATCTCTCTTTCAGCTTCAATAACCGTCGGTGCTAAACAGGAATGCAGAAGGCCTAGCAGAGGTCATCACACTTTCAAGATCATTTATGTCATCTACCGCCAAAGCCAAGACCGCGAAACTCAGTACATTGTCCTTCTTTCCGCTCCATAACCTTGAAAATTGATTTTTTATCATCACAGTCCGAACTGTCCTTGATTTCTTCACCACCATGCCTGACAGCCACGACGTCCAAACCAATACTCTTACTGACAATATCGCCTGGGCTAAACGGGAAAAACGCATCTTCCTCAAACACTCCCTCGAAATCCGCCTTGTCTCCCTCCAACTCGGATCACATCAATACAAGGCTGCTTTGACCCTAATCGACAGTTTACTGGCTGAGCTGAAGCGGTTAGATGACAAGATGATCCTAACCGAGGTCCACCTTCTGGAAAGCAGAGTTTACAGAGGAATCGGAAATCTAGCGAAGGCAAAAGCTGCATTGACGTCTTCGCGGACGGCCGCAAATTCCATTTATTGTCCGCCTGCGTTACAGGCAGCGCTAGAGCTCCAATCAGGCGTTCTGCATGCGGAAGACAAGGATTACACGACCGCTTACTCATATTTCTTTGAAGCGTTTGAGAATTCCTCATCTCAGGGTGACGAAGAAGGTGCACTTATGGCGTTCAAGTATATGCTCTTGTGTAAGGTCATGTTGAACCTCGTGAGTCCTGCCATCGCTCTCGAATTCTATTGGGATTTATCTCATTTCGCTCACGTATTAGCCAGAGGACGTAACGTCACTACTGACGATCAAGCTGGCTCTCAAGTATGCAAATTTGAGAGAAGTAGAAAGCATGCGCGCAATTGCGCGGGCGCATCAAGAACGGAATCTGGCAGAGTTTGAAAAAGTGTTGAGAGACTACAAAGATGGTGTGTGCACACTCTTTTCTTGCATGTATCTCTAGTGACGTCGAGTGTATCGCAGAGTTATCATCGGATCCAACAATCCGGTCACATCTTGCTGCGCTTTATGACACGCTACTCGAGCAGAATCTGCTTAGAATCATCGAACCATACTCTGTTATCGAGATAGACTATGTTGCCGAGGTTGTGGGGCAGGCTAGGCAGGCTGTCGAGGCAAAGTGAGCGCATACATCCATTGTGTTCCGCGAAGTCGATGCTGATGTATTGTTTCAGACTCTCCCAGATGATTCTGGATAAAGTCTTCCATGGCGTGCTTGACCAAGGAAGGGGTTGTTTATTAGTATTTGACGAGCCCAAACCAGACGCAAGTCATTTCGTTTTCGTTTTGGTTCTTCTGACTATCTCGGGTTCAAATTCAGGACACGTACGGTGCTGCGATAGATACACTAGAACAAGTGGGCAAGGTTGTAGAGTCGTTATATGCAAAGGTAAGTCGTAAAATTTCAAGTGTGTGAAAACTGACGACTTGTGCAGACTGTACAAATAGCATAATTTGTTCCACGCTATGTTGTAATATAAAATTACCTTGCATCCAATTAAGTGCGCTCTCTTCCGTTCACGATCGCTGACAATGCCACGAGTATTATCGTTGTTGTCCTGTGTTTTCCCATTGCACTTTGAATGTCGATGTTTACCTCATTCCAAGTGTCGACGTACAATCATCATAAGACAGACTTAGGTCAGGCTGCCCATCCTGGGCTGTGGTCCCCATGCGCACTTCAGCAAGATTAAACAATAAGTAAGGTTCTTCCCGTATTTCATCGATCTTCATTGAATGAAAAAGAGCACCCAGTCGAGTTTTGTCCACAACTTGCAAATGCTACTTATCGGGTGCCGGCGCGCAACAGGGGTATTCAATGTGATTTTTAAGCCACATGTCTTCAATTTTTCGCCATGCTCCACAATCAGATCAGTTCTGTCTGTCGCAACGTGCCATACAGGCGTGGGATGGGTCCCTTCATGTAACGTTACAAACCCTAAACTCTTTGGTGACTCAACATAGCAATATGATATTCTCACGTTAGAATGAATTACAGGGAATGACAGATCAACAATGATAGAAGGCAGAAGAGACTTTTGCACCGCTTGTAACCTTAATGAGGTATTTACCTGGCCAATATCTCTCCGTATCGAGAAGCATTGAGTGAACTTAAACAGAATATATTTCAAGCTGCACTTCACGCTAGGCCAGCCACCGATAAGGGTCTCAGCGCCCATCGTTTTGATTGCCGCAGGAATTCGCATGAACACATTGTATAAATAAAATCCCGGAGACATTGTTTTATTCACACTGAGATTCAGAAGAGCAGAGGCAATGGTGAATTGCCCCATGGAACACGGGGCTGTTAGATAGAGTCTTGGTACACCATTCTAATCTCTCCGGTTACGCTTTCAGCTGATGAAAATGTACATGCGCAGACTTAAAATCGTGTACACGGGCCGTCCCCATCCGTTATTAAATGAAAACCTTAATATCCCTCTCGATCCGTTCCCAGTCCCTGCCCAAAGACTAGGTTCTGGGAGGCCCGGCTGTTCTATAAACAGTGACATTAATTCATTTTGTCATTGGCTCATGGCTCCTTTGTGTTCATATGGAGCATGTATATTATGATTTGACAACTTACAGGCGCCATCAAAAGGTGTCAGACCGATTCCCTGTACTTTGGATACTATGGTCCCAGGATCTTACAGCTGATTCCCGGCCCTTGGAATACATGAACGTAGGTGTCCTTCCAAGCCTTGAATCCTCCTTACGTTTGACGGACGGTCATTAGACCAAACGCCATGTTACTTTCGCTTCGTCAGGGCCGGGAGTACTTGATCTTGCGGATGACCATTGCAACGTCATTAAGACGGTGGTTCCTTCTTTGCTTTGAGTACTACATTCAAGGATCGTTGTAAAGTTATATGCAAGAAGTCATATTTCCACGGTGACCAGGCCGGGCTGGACTATTGCGTCATTCACGTCCCCGCTTTAACAAAAACGGTCACAGCCATGGACGAAAACTTGAGCATCCCCGGATCTTTCCCTGCGGGAGGACACGACGATATTCCTTTCCAATCATGGGCAGCTATATGCAGAGACGTCCTGTCTACGCTCCAAGACACAACTATGAAAGCACCTTTCCTGAACGGGACGCGATCTCGTATGTCACTCTTCATCCATCTTGATCCTTTGGAGGAATAATCGCTCGTGCGCGAGGAGGCGAGGCAAACACCGTAGAGGGAGAAAAAGAAGCCAGTTCCACTGCAAGTAGGTGATGAATTTTGGCTTTCCTTCGTCATGTCTCACTTTTGTAAATAAAAAAAAATAAAAGCTCTATGCGCTGAGGATGGTCAGCCTTGAAATGCTTCATGGGCTTTTTTTTTCACTCAGGGCAACAGACGAACCATCTGCTCTGCAGAAGGGCGGTGAGAGCCATGACTCTGAGCATACTGCAAGCAGTGATACCGGGGACCTTGGGCACGAAATCCAATTTGATCCACCAAGCGACGAGATCGGAGCCACGGAACAAGATATACGCAGCATCACGAATATCCCTGATAGGAGACGACCTGTGATTATTATCGAACAACTGTCCACACCGGATTTTCAGAGTG
This sequence comes from Amanita pallidorosea, assembly GCA_023014475.1. Taxonomy (NCBI): domain Eukaryota; kingdom Fungi; phylum Basidiomycota; class Agaricomycetes; order Agaricales; family Amanitaceae; genus Amanita; species Amanita pallidorosea. The sequence goes on from JAEBUS010000076.1 coordinate 222,866, forward strand.
ATGAATCGGGGATTAATGATCCTCTCATTGAAACCCAGGATCTAACGCAAGACGGGGAGTTTGGGAGGCCTGAGGAGGAGGAGGACATATTACACTCGAAGAGGAGTCCCAACCGAGACTGCGCAGAAACAGGGGCGGAAGCAACAGAATCCATTCCCTTGGTCAAGAGAGTTTTCGTGTCCAATCGCTCACTAGCTGAAAGTACGTTTTCTGTTCTCGCTGTGTCATGCAATGGATGGACGCTACCTAATCTCCAGGCAAAGGGAACCTTGGATCCCCTTTTGAAGATTCCGGTGCGTCATCCACGTACGATATCCACACGCCTGGCCATCGCACGCCGGCATTGACAAGGGTTATTGTTGAAGATCGACTCTTGGCAGATTATGTGCACTCGCGTTCTCAATCTCGTCATCAAAGTGAGCGGACGTCGAACGAATCGTCGGCCGGTATGCATCGATTACTCGTCTATGTAGCAGACTTTTTAGATTGATGGATTTCTCAGCTAATATTTTCACCGTGGCGAGGTCCAGTGTGAGACCCCAACCCGTTCAAAGTCCTGAAGAAGAACGTTCGCGCAGTGTTCCTTCGAGTCAAGTCGAGCTGAATACGCCTTGCGATAACAGACAAGAAGATACTCCTGGGCCATCCAAGTCAGATGCGATCAGTGGTGAGCCAGACAATGAAACGAAGCAAGTTTTGGGAACCAATATCTCTGGTATGCATACATCGCTGCCTTGCCCTTTCATTGACCACGTTGGTGTAGGTACTAGACCAAGACGGACTTCACACTCTTATGGACGTGCTGTATGTAGGTCAGAACTCCCCGACTTGACAGAGGACAGAGTGTATTCTGCTCTCGAGTCGGTTCAAACCCAGACAGGTTCTATTGAGCTTGATGAGGAATTAACCAGCGCTTCCGAAACGAGTACTGCGTTGCGTCCGTGCCAACGTGTATGTGGGTCGTTCATAGGTGGGGGACAGAGAGCTGATTCTCTTGGAGCATCGTGTGTTGGTGAATCGTGAAGAACTAGCACAAAAGTTACAGAACATACAGGAGAAGACTCGCGATAACCGCTTACCGCAGCCCGGGGAGGAGCGTCCACCACTGGCGTTGCCAGGGGTTGAAGTGGAAAGTGCAAGTCTGCTTTCAGTATTAACGCGCGGACGGCGGTCTTCTAATAGTACGCAGCGACCGCGCATGGCTGTTCCGACTGCCTCCGACACACGCCGGGCACGCACACATTCGACGGTTGTCCGTTTCTCCACTAGCCAAGATGACCTACAGGTTGATTTCCGCCCGCGGAAAACTGAGGATGAACATGTAGTGGAGAAAATGGGTGAAGAGGATGATACATCAGCATCGCGGGCTTCGCCGCGGAGAAAGGTCGGAGTGAAGCAGAAAATCAAGGAATTCATGTCCGCAGAAGCTCGAAAGAATAGGGCAAGGTTAAATGGAGGTCGGCAGCAATGACCCTAATGGTTGAAAGTCACTCTGTGTACTGTGTACTAGGAGTCATTGCGTTTTATTAGCTTGAAATCATGAAATCACAAGCGTGTATGCTAAACTGTTCATGTAATAGAGGAGAGCCGGTGGGAACATACAACCGTAGGATTACGGTGACTCGCTGCATACTGAAACTCCTTGAAACATATACAAGATGAATATCAAAAACGTGTCCGACGTCCATAAGGAATACAAGAGGCGAGTTCAAACGACAATCAGTGTCTGGTTGACCGCTTCCCAAGAGGGATAATCACCGGCCTATTGACCAATTCAGTGAGTACAAGGACACAGGCGGAAGGTGATATCAACTTACTCCGAAAAGTCCAGCCAAGACAACGTTGAGCTGGGCCTTTCCTTTGGTCAAATAAGATGGGACAACGACGGTAAAATTCTCGTATGGAAATGTATAGGGTTTTGTTTGGTGTAGCACTGGGTGGTAGGGCCCCTCGTATACGGCAGTTCCGACGGATTGAGAAGGGGGCGGGCAGGGTGCATTTTCACAAGACGAGAAGCCAATTGCAAGGCCCACAACGATGGGGCCTTCTATGCTGTCCTGTAAGAGTCTCCATGAGATTACGCCGCATAACGGTATCTGAGCGTGCTCACGGGTTGGAGGACTTGGACCGTCAAATTTTGGCCTGAATGAATCTTTTTGTTGGCTGGAGGATATCCAATGACGATGGACTCGGCGAGGACAATAGTTGCGAGAGCGGAAAAGAGGATAGCACTCAGGAACTTCATTGTCGTTGTTGATGCTAGTGAGCACAGTCAAAGCCGCCGCCGCTTCATATAAGTGATTGTCAACGGGCATCATACGCCTTCTGCCCCACTCCGGTCCCTGAATTAATCTATAACGAGACGAAACTGCGCAAAGGCGGAACGGTAGCGGTACGTCGACAATGACCGGTGACCTAGCACAGGAATCATGCACACGTTTCTTCGAGTTTGCGAAGCTGGCCACTTTCATGCTCGAAGTTTTCAGGACTCGGTCGCTCTTGATCCAAGCAGATATATTTGACGTAGCTCTTGCTCTTCCGCGAAATACATATGCACCGATGGTCACAAGACTATCAAGTGTTGCTGGCGGCAGGAGCAATATCCACAAGGTTGGATTTGTGATTGATTAGGTAACCCAGGATCGTCACCACCAATTTCTACAGATGCACCCCCCCTCGCACGAAACAAAGGTGCGCCCCATCCATCACGACTCACCAAAGGCGTAGTATTTTGTCCCCTTAACCTCTCCATATATACGTAACCTTGATCCAGGTGCGCCTTTTTTATCATGCTGGAAAGCGCAAGTGAGATGATAGAATGGATGTGATTAATCCGGTGAAACAATTAAGGTACATGTCAGCTCGGGGGGGGGGGGGGGCGACGCCCGCTGGCGACCATGTGAAAGGTACTGTTGCCCTCGACACCAGAATGATTCAAGTTGACATCGTCACCAACACGTCCCAGATTCGGGCGTTACAACGATATGCGATGAGTCAATATTCTGGTGGGCTGCGTGAAATTACAAAGTGGGAGTATCGATTTCCTCTCGTCTCCTCCCGTTTCTCCTCCCTTTTGCACCCATTCTCGCTCCTCGTCTTCATTCGCTCCTCATTCCGTTGGACGCTAGAGGGCTGGTAGCCATGGATGTGTCAGATTGCAGAGGGCTGTAAGAATCTCATGTTCTGTTATTAGGTTATTGTCCCAAGAATTATCTACTTGATTTTGCTGGGTATTGACGATATTTTTTATCCCATTGATTTTGTTAGTATGCGTAATTGAACGGTTGAAAAATATACAGCGGTTTTCCAATATTGAGTTTTTGACGTTGCGCAGGTGATGGAGAAACCAAGTCCGAAGTTGTTTTCGATGGTATGATCTTGCTTCTTGTTACCTTCTTTCAGTTCCTCCAGTTTCCGTACCAGTTGCTGAAAAAGAATTGAGCTTGCCAGTTGCGATGGGTTGTTCATGGTCTGTGGTGGATGGACCTGGCAACGGGGATCCAACAAGACCTCCTTCCAATGTTTTGAGTCGTGCTCACTGAGCGCTACTCGCATCCTGCACAAAATGTAGCATAGCCTTGCAATTGTATCAAATACATGATATGCGAGTGCTAGGCCGTAGCAAAGACAGAGAGAGCATTTGGCAGAAAGACAACGCGATCCGCTCCAGCATTCTCCTCTCTCGCCGCCGTCTACCTCGTTCCTCCCCTCGCTCGCTGCTATCACTACCTTGGCACCTCTCCAGGCTCTCGAGTCCTTGCCACCACCTCTTCCCACTTTTCTCCACACTCGCGCTGCGCTCCGAGTCTCCCTTTCCCTTCTTCTCTCCCTCGCTGCCATCTACTTTGCTGCCGTCTCCCTCGCCACTGCTCTCCTGCCACCCTATCTCCTGCCACCATCTGCCATCCTGCTCTCCCTGCAAGCCCCGCCTGTCTATCTGCTCACCCAGCTCCTTACTGTGACTACCCCCCATCTGCCTGTTTCCCTGCTTGCTGTCTCCTCCCTGCTTGCCTCCATGCGCGCCCATTTACCTGCCTGACCCCATCTTGGCGGTCCACGGCCTGTTCTGCTGTGCCTCCTCGCTCGTTCTTGCCGCCACAGAATGAAAATCACTCCAAGGTGACGGCCCTGACCAAGATCCTGTTCGATTTATGTCGAGTCCCTCGCGCTCCTGCAAGACCCCTGCCCCGCCATGCACTAGTCCCTGCTCTCCCTGCCGTCTTCCCTACCTGCCCGTCTCTCGCTCCACCCGTCTCCCTGCTCGCCCTGCCCATCTTCCTTGCCCCTGGTCAACCCCCCCGTCTCTCTGCTCACCCCGCAGGCTACTCTTCCTACAGGTATTTTCGCATATAATTGATGTTCCTGCTAATATCTTAGGTTCGCTTACTGTCCCTGAGGCATCAGCAAGCCTCCTCCAGTTTGGCCAGAGGAAAGACGACAGAACTCAATTCTACATGGGAAACATTCAGCAACGATGAAAAACTAGTAGGTCTTAGTCTTGCTTTTCATGCTGCTTATCGGCTAGTTGAAGGAATAGAAACTATGCAGTAAGGAGAAGAAGTATGTATTTTCTTCGAGGCGGGAACACTTAGGGTCAGCGCCGGGGTTTGGGCCGATTTTCCCCAGACTATTTCTCACTGGGCCTTGATTAGGAGCGACATGGCGGACAGCTGTGACGGCATCAAAGTGGTCATGCCATATGAATCGCGCGAAGTCCTCTCTCGCACGCTCCCTGGAAAACAAACGAGCATTCCTCTGGTTCAGGATTGGCAGTTTGCCTTACCGATGCATCTAACTGCCAAATGGCTCGCTTCGCCCCTTCTTACTCCAGGTGAAGCGATTGGAGGTGCACCTCAGTTTTTGTGAGATGAGTATTCAACATTCTCATCGCGATTGAAAAAAAAAAAAGTGTCAATGTGCAAGTCCATCCCATCCCATTACAACAACTCATCAAATTCTCCAGAACTATATCCAGACTAGCTACATGATGGTCTACAGTAACTACTGGTTTTATGTACGAAGGTTTTCCTCGTAGTCGGAAAGTCATTTGTCCGTTCAATAAGGGGTTATATCGATATGAGCATTCGACCTGTTTCGTCGAGTGGGTCCACGGTCCGACGTCAGGTATATGACTTCCGGGATGCCGGCTGTTGTATCCTCTTCCTCATGAATTGAACTTCCACAGGAACGAATTCAAGTTTTCCATCCTTGATATGCCCGTAATTGGAATCGGAACAACGGACCACATATTGGCCAAGTGGCTTGCGTTTCTTCCCAGGCGGAGGCATTATAGTTCCATAAAAATCCGTGCACCGTTTCTTGATGTTGCGCTCGAGCTACATTGTGAAAGTCAGACGTGTTACAGTCGAGAAAAACCATGTTTGCCTACTTCCTTGTCAACTCTTTGGACTTTAGCGTTATCGGCAGGTATGTCATCGGGGTCCTCTGATATAATGATTTTGACACCGTCTCGTACGAAAAACACGTCGCCTTTTAGCGTAGTAACGACCCGGTCCCCTTGTGTGCGGGTTGACGGACGAAGGGGTTTGGTTCTACCTATTGGTGGTATGCGATACGTGGCGTGTGGTGGGAATTTACATTCAATAATACTCGAGTCGAGACGTTTAACAGGCACCTCCTTGAAAGATCCGATATCCCAGTAGTTGATGTCGGAACAGCGGGGCACATAGTCGTCAAGTAACTCAAGTCCAGTCTGTCCATGTTCATGAACTGTCTTCTCATGAAACACTCTGCACTGTTCCTTGATGTTGAGTTCGACCTACATTTGTGAAAGTCAGACGCGTTACAGGCGAGAAAGAGCGTGTTTGCATACCATCTTGTCAATTCTTCGGATTCCAGTGTTAAGGCCGGTAGGCACGTTAATATGGTAGTCGGAGTCGTGTGATATCTTGACATTGGTGCCTTTCGGTAGGAGAACGATGCTGAGTTCTGGCGGGGGCAGGATAGCGACCCGGTCTGTTTCTATTCGGTCTGCTTCCACCATCAGCTGGTTTATAGGTGATGATATCAGCCTGCGATATATGGTGCCTTCTGGTACAAGTATACGGTTTTGTTTATGGAGCTCGTCGTTTGTGAAATGTACAGTGTTTGAGTATGGTAGTCCACCTGCAGATGGGGATTCGGGTAGTAGTGGTGCGGTGTGTAAATTTACAGGTTGGTCAAGGTTTGTGCCGTATGATCGGGCCTGTACTGGTGCATACCCGGTGGCGCTGGTGATATCTCTACCTGGTCATTGAGAACCATTCCTGATGGTGGCCTCGTTTGCGGTAAAATGCCGCCAACCGATATATCTCCAGGAGGCCACTTGTAGCTAGGCGGATTTCCACTGGGGGTCGGGGCTCCATGCACAAGAAGAGGGACCAAGAGAGTGATAAAGATACGAGGTGACACAATCATTGGTACCTGCCAGAGGTGGATGCGGTGACCAGCACCGTAAGATGAGCCTGGCACCTTACGTGGGACTCTCTTATATATGTAGCACCAGCACCAACCTGACAACGACCACGGGGTTGGATACCATCTGTCGTCTGAGTGATATTACAGATTGACCGTATCCACACCTTTCTGTATGAGAATGCCTTGCGGGGACGGAGTTGGTTGCTAACCGGATTTCCAAATACGGCAGTCACCACCTCGCTTGAATGATATCGGCGAGTACAAATCGTTTGGACTTATTCATCCTCTCATTCTCTGCAATTCTAGGCGTTTTTCATTTTTAATCTCAAAGGAGAGGTGCGTTTCTCGACGGCAGAACTTCAGTTTGCTTCTCATACCCCACCTGCAGGTTCTGATCTCTCGGTTGTACCGGACAGACTTCAAGTGTGATCAGAGCGCTGCTTCTCCTCAAAAAACGGACGCTGACGACCGTTTTATTCCAGGCGGACCATAGCCGAAGTCTTCAGAATACAAGTGGTCTCGAACAGCGACGTGCGCTCGCCCATCATCACACTCGGTTCAACTAGCTTTTTTCACGTGAGGGTTAACAATTTGTACGTGGTCGCGGTTACCAAGTGAGTTTTTTTCCCCCCCTCTCTCCTTTTGCCATGTCTAATAAAAGTGCAGAACCAATTCTAACGCGGCACTCGTCTTCGAATACTGTTACCGGTTTATAAACATTGCCAAGTCCTACTTTGGCAAGATTGACGAGGAGGCGGTCAAGAATAATTTCGTACTAATATATGAGCTCATAGATGGTGCGTGTCTTTGACGATGGAAACATCCGTTTTTTTCCTGTTGAACGAGCGACAGAAATACTCGACTTTGGATATCCGCAGAATAGCGAAATAGATACCCTTAAATCATATATCACGACAGAAAGCGTCGTTTCTTCAGCAATTGCAGCTGTTTGTGTTTTCGGTTCTACTTTGGACCACGCTGAAAGGAAGTATAGGAAGAGTCGGCCAAGATCACCGTTCAAGCCACAGGAGCGACGAGTTGGAGGAGAGGAGATGTCAAGTATAAGAAAAACGAGGCCTTTGTCGATGTTGTGGAAACGGTAAATTTGAGTATGAGCGCAAAAGGTATCAAGTACGTTTTCTTTCTAATTTATCGGATCTGACTCCTTTCCAGGCAGCATTCTACGAGCGGACGTGGACGGTCACATCCAAATGCGGGCATACTTGTCTGGCTCACCCGAGTGCAAGTTTGGCCTGAACGACAAACTCGTGATAGACAAGAATGGTCCCAGCGGAGGTGACGCTGTACAGCTGGACGACTGCCAATTCCACCAGTGCGTCCGGTTGAATGACTTTGATGCGACGCGCACCATCAGTTTTATACCGCCAGATGGCGAGTTTGAACTTATGCGGTGCGTACAACTTCGTGCCCATAGTCAGCGCACTCATGCTCTATACAAGTTACCGATGTACATCAAACGTCAAGTTACCGTTACGTGTTGTTCCCACCATTCGCGAAATAGGGACAACGCAAGTTACCTATACCGTCGTCGTCAAGGCCAGCTTTGCCAACAAGTTGTCGGCTACTAACGTGGTCCTGCGAATACCCACACCACTGAATACCACAACCGTAGATTGTAAAGTCGTTAATGGAAAGGCCAAGTACGTGCCCGCAGAGAATGTCGTCGTGTGGAAGTATGTCGCTCCTAGATTACTATGACGTGAGCGCTTACAGGTTTCAAGGATACCCCGGGTCCAAGGAGGACAGGAGATTGTATTCAGCGCCTTTGCGGACCTAACGAGCACAACCAACCGCCAAGTATGGGCAAGACCACCCATAGACGTCGATTTCCAGGTTTTGATGTTGACAGCGTCTGGCTTGATCGTGCGATTTTTGAAGGTATTCGAGAAGAGTAATTATCAGAGCATCAAGTGGGTACGGTACCTGACGAAAGCGAGCGGAACATATCAAGTTCGGGTAAGCAATTTGATTTGATTCATCAGCGTTGTCAGATAAGCTTATGCAGGGCATTTGCAGTTCTGAAGGTAGCTGCGTTCAAAGTTGAAGTAGCTGTGTGGTATTTAGCTATAGTCTCATTCCCAGACGATATGAGCCAAGTCGATGTGCTATGAGTCCCGCGTGCGTGATTTGGCATGCGCCGTGCTGAGTTTTAAACTTGAGCTGTGCACGATCGACTTTGGTGCAAAACAGCGGGTCAACACAGCCACTGCCAAACAAGGCTAGTCATGGCCGTTCGGATTGCCCATGGAGCAGGGCCAGGATCATGTCCTGGCCCATCAGAATGCATCCAAATCTCACTGCAGCTACTCGAAGGAAGGAGTGAATGATTTGAAACAACCATACTCATCTGAGGTGATGTGGGTATTGAAACAAATGACAGCTGCACATACACTGGCTAAGTAAGGTTTCAATATACTTACATATCTTAGCTAGTGTTGCTTAATACTTATGTAGTTTGTAGTAAAACTGAGGGGATAGTCGCTCAGAACACCCTCCTTATATATTTCAGAAACCCTAACCTAAGTACAGTGTAATCTACCTATTACATAATATTGGTCCCTAAAATGAGTCATTCTGAGTCTCTTCTATTTATATTCCTTCTATGATGTTCTATATGACATCATTTCATTCTATATGACGTTGTATGAGTCATATGACTCAGTGTGAGTCATTATGAGTCATAAACATGAGTCATAATCATGAGTCATTGTGACTCCAAATGAGTCATAAGCATGAGTCATTATGATCCATTATGACTATAAATGAGTCATAACTGTGAGTCATAATTGTGAGTCATAAGTCACATGACTAATATTATGTAAGCTATTTATGATTATATGAAACACTTAATTAATAGTTATTCAATCTTATCTTATTAGATAAGATATAGATTAGATATAGATTAGATAAGATGTTCATGACATTAGTTATTGTAATGAATGTAACTAATCTAATGTAACTATTATAATAACTGTCAGAGTTTCAACAGCAGGGAGCAATTTTGGGCATCTTTGAGCAGAAAATGAATGGCTTGAAGCCATATGACTGGCAACTAGATGTTGCCGAGGCCTTGATCCTAGGTTTGGACTGCCTTGTCATCACAGGAATGGGTGCATAGGGTTCCTGAAGTTTGGTTTGGTTTGGTTTGGGGCTATTTTTGGCTGAACCTGAACCTGGACCAACTGGAATTTGCCCAAACCAAACCTGAACTGTCAGTTTGGGTTCAGTTCAGTTTGGTTTGGGTTCAAACTGACTAGAACTGAGGGAAAAATTACATTTTAGGAAATTTGAGTAAAACTGAAGTATCGGAACAAGTCTGCATGCCCACACAGTTATTATTAAAGCATATAGAGCTGTAAGAAGGCAGGAGTGCTGCACTAAGGCATTGTGAGCAGACTGAACTGTGGGAAGAATCCATTTTTAGGAAATTCCTATTGTTAGGTAGTGCACAAGCATGGAGAAAAGTGTCTGGATTATCAGGAATTGGTGTCATATCTGGGCAGCATGAATAAGGGTAGGAGGAAGGGCAGCAGGAAGGTGGTTATGAGGGTGGCTACAAGGGTGCAATGAGGGTGGCAGAAAGGTGGTAATGAGGATGCAACAAGGGTGGCAGGAAGGTGGCAAAGAGGGTGGCAGGAAGGTGGCAAAGAGGGTGGCAGGAAGGCGGCAACAAGGGTGCAACGAGGTGGCAGGAAGGTGGCAATGAGGGTGGCAGGAAGGCTGTTAGGATTGCAATCCTAGCCCTCAATTTTGGTTCACTCTACAGTCATCTGGGATGACTGCGATAATAACACTAAATCCTATCGGAGCGACAGGAAAAGGGGTTTTGTGAGCTCAGCAAAGATTTTCCCGAACAACCCTAAACCAAAGTCCTGCGAGGGGAATGTAGTTCCGAGGTGCGATGGAAGATGTGCAGAGCGATGGAAGTGGTGCAAGGGCGGCCGAAGATGCGTCATGTGACGGATGGTGCACGAGGGTGACAGGAGATGCGTGAAGGCAACGGAAGATGCGTGAAGGCGATGGAAGATGTGTGAAGGTGATGGAAGATGCGCAAAGGCGGTGCGTGGCTAAGTTGCGGCAACTGTTGTACTCTGGTAGGCCGCTTAAGAGTTTAGATGATGAGGGCTGTTTGTACAACGGTCGACGCAGTGAAGGGGCAGATGCAAAGTGAAAGAGAGTGATATTTGCAGAATAAATGAGGGGTTATGTCAATGAAAGTGCATGGGTATGTATTTTATACTATGAAACACGATGGTATATATACTTTTAGCTACCTACCGATACGAGTGGACTTCTAAAATTCCTCGATGTCCTGCTTGGTGTTCAACTATCCTAATTTGTCATCTTGAAAGGCGCCGTCCAATGTAGTTTAGTGCACGAGCGTTCCACTAGCCATTACTCCTGTTGCAAACCCGCAGTGAGACCCTGTCTGTTGACGAGTATGATATCCGACGATTGAGCCCCGGCGACCTATGCAATAGTGTTATGAGCTCACGCCCCTAAGCACAACCCTACAATCCCCCCTAGGGGGCCCACAGGCCTCATTGCTGGCCAGAGGATAGAAAGGAGACGGAACGCAATAGTATTGGGGTAGAGAGAAACTATCTGAAGTCTGGGGAGACTTCAGCTACACTGTACCTACTTATATACTACTCTATGAGGACCCCTTGCGACTCCCAGACCCACCGGCACTCCCTCAGTCTGACTCACTCCTATTGTTCTTGGTGAGCATGTGCTTGGGCGTGCCGCAGTTGCTGCGTGTATGAGCACATATGGGCGCGGCCGCTCTGACTCCACTCATAGACCTCTTCTGGACTGCCCTAGACCCTGACCATAAGGAGCAATGCCTTGAGGCATTGTGCGTTCCCATTGCGATCCTTTATAGACATGCGCGCTGTCTTGCGCCTTCGTCTGATGCGTGATGGCTTGATGCACTGATCCTCCTGATGCACTGATGCCAAGTGTGATGCCATCAAGGTGGCAATCCACCTTCCTAGTCCGGCTGTCCTTCCGTATATAGTACTGGATGGTTTCTCCAACCATCGTCTTGCCCTCTGGTGAGCGCTCCATGCGCTGACTCAACCGTTGGTATCCCATAGTGTCTCGTAAGGCCCCAGGCCTGTATAACATGTATAGAAGTCATCCAGATGACTGTAGAGTAAACCAAAATTGAGGGGCTAGGATTGCGATCCTAACATTACCCTCCCTTTAAGGTTTCTCGTCCAGAGAAACCAATGCGTGGCTAAGTCCCACCACGCGGTTGCTGTTCCTGATTTTCTAAAAGAACCCATATCAAATATTAAAGATTCCTGGTCGTCCACCAAGTTTGCTTGTTTTGAGTTTTGATACTCCAGCCTCTACTGGACGTCGTATAACATTGACAAATTCCTGATCCTCCCAATAATGATTTAACCCTTGGCTTCCTGCCGGTTACAATCTTGGCCTTTTGATCCTTCCTAAGTGCCTACACTTTAGGCTCCCATGTCATAGACTTTTCCATGCTTTTGATAACCAGCGCCTTACTGGGGCATTCCGTCCAGAAAAGTGAATTTGCCCAAAATTTTTTAATTTGTCCTTCAGGCCGTTATTCTAGAGGCATGACGGATATCCTTTGTCATTCCACAAGCACTCAGATTCCCTTGTGTGTCTCACAATTTGTTCACACACTGCAGGAACCCCTTCATTTGTCTCCATTCCTTGGATCTCCTTTTCACCTCCTTTACCCCTTCCTCAAGATTTCTCGTCCCAAGAAATCCCGAGGTTGCTTGGGAGTGCAGCCATTCCAAGGCAAGCAACCAAGTAACCTCCAAAACCAGGTGTGAGCGAATAACATAGTGGTGGAAAAAAAATTTCCCCTTTTCTGACTTCATATGGCATTTTTCTGCAAGGTTGCCATCCTTCTGCATCGTCGACTAGACCTGCCGACTACTTGACATGTAGAACAACCCCTTCCTCAGGCTGCCCCTAAGCTAAATTCCTGTATAGCTCCAGTGATCCGTTCCATAGGTCTCTATAATGCCCATGTATTCATCCCAAAAAGTCCGAACCTAAGTGGACTTGAGATCCCATTGAAACAGCATTTTATTTCAAGCAGACTGCTACTGCTTCCAGATTATTTCCACATCCCTCTCCATAGGGAGTATCACTGCTTGTGATTCTGCAAACTTCTGGTATTGCCGGTGCTTTTGTTAATCCAGCGCTTTACTGGCATTTCACACATTCTTTTACAGTGGTTGGTTTCCACTCTTCTGTACTCCTTCGGATTTTAACTGGATACATTGAATATCATCCCTTGTTACTTGTAATCCTTCTGATTAAATCATCCGGGTATAACGTCGTGCAAAGAGAGCATTGTCCTGCTCCCATCCTTAGTTTCCAAATATTTTGCCAATTTCACAATCAGCCATCTATCTCTGTATTTGTGCCAAGTGATCTAGTTGGTCCCAAATATTCTCTGCATCGTTTAATCTTTTCAATGCAGTCGATCCTGCATTAGTGATCTTTCCATGGCGTCCACTATCCCTAGAGGTCTTTCTGGCTCCTACATTTCCGGCTAGACCTTTTAATGAGATGTCCGGCTCATTGACTAAACAAAATCCAGCAAGGCATGCCAGACTTGTTGATTGAGAGAAAAAAGAAAATCCATCATTCGTCCTTCATTGATGGAATGATAACTGATAACCTGCTTTTGATATCCCAGCACCTTACTGGGTGGCTGTTTGCATGATTCAATAGACCTGATCCCTGATCGAGGAAACCATCTAGAAATCCCTTGCATAGCCTAGTAGAGACCTTATTTAATGTCGCGCCCTAACGACACTTGTGTGATCACTAATCCATGGACCGCTTCCTTTGTGGTCTTTTATATAGATAGGCGCCCACATTCCGAATGCATCCTGCCATCCAATAACTATTCGGCTAGACCATTCCTGTTGGAGTCTTTATCTGGCGCTGCCGTTCCATCCATTTTAGATCGTTGCGCTCCTGATCATCGCGCAACCCTGTTGATGACTTCTTGTCTCAGGGTCATCTCTTCCTGACTGATGGCGTATGCCTGATTTGATACTGCAGTCGGCTTCTGCATCTGCGATCGACTATTGCATGGTGATGTTCTTTATGGCCTCCATCTTTCCATAACGAGTGTGATGATATGAACTACCCATTTGGTAAGGTGGTCGACATCCGCCATTCATTACTTTCTTCAATTAATCCTGGGCGCTCCACCAGCAATTAACCTCTTCCTCACGGCCCTTGTAAGATCAATCATACCCCCTAAGGAAGAGGGGCGTCGCCTTTTCATCGGTATCCACAATTCCATATGTGGACACACTCCAATGTGGTCAATAACGCACCCACACTTGGATCTTCGATTTAATTCCATCAAGTGACCCAATGACATGGTGCCTGGCGCTTCACTAGAGTGTCCTCGTGCTCAGATCATCAGATCCGATACGTGATTGGTATCTCTAGACTGTATGCTTGATACACGACATGCCAAAGGGTTGTCTTCAACGGTTCCACGCCTTTTCTGCTGTACTAGTGTAACTACCCAGGGCGACCCTGCCTGGTCCACAACCCAGCACGCCGTTACTCTCGTCTAATACAGTTTTGTTGCCAGTAACCATAACGGTAGTAGTCACTTAACAACGGTTAAGCGAGTCTATCTGCTGTGGAGTCGAAGGCGATCCTCGAGGCTGCTCATAGCCACACCAACAGAGTGTGTATGAGGTCAGACGATTATTTTTGATGAATTTTGTCGACATCGCGGGCAATGATGAGCAAGGCGTGCTCGACGCTGTCGATGACGATGACGAGGAGTGTGGTAATAGAGACTTCAGATTATTTTATGAGCTCACGCCCCTAACCACAACCCTACAATCCCCCCTAGGGGGCCCACAGGCCTCGTTGCTGGCCAGAGAATAGAAAGGAGACAGAACGCGATAGTATTGGGGTAGAGAGAAACTATCTGAAGTCTGGGGAAACTTCAGCTACACTGTACCTACTTATATACTATCCTATGAGGACCCCTTGCGACTCCCAGACCCACCGGCACTCCCTCAGTCTGACTCACTCCTATTGTTCTTGGTGAGCATGTGCTTGGGCGCTGCTGCAGTTGCTGCGTGTATGAGCGCATATGGGTGCAGCCGCTCTGACTCCACTCATAGACCTCTTCTGGACTGCCCTAGACCCTGACCATAAGGAGCAATGCCTTGAGGCATTGTGCATGTAATAATACAAAGACTCAGTCGTTGGGCATAAACGACTAACATTGGATATACCTGTAATAATACGAAGACTACAGTATATCAATATAATGAAATATAAGTAAGAAACAGTAACTCACCTCAGTCGTTGGGCATAAACGACTGAGGGATGATAACGACTCTACTGTAATATATAGAGAATAAGGAATGCACAGCCCTGATAGGGCAGTGCGGCCAAACAAAGAACCAGATGTCGTTTCGACGTCTATTGCTATAAATAGAAAGCGTACCAATAATAGATTGATGGACCTCGAGCCCATCAAATGTGTCCATCACGCGTCACGCGCGCATTACCATGGCGGGATTGAAGTTCAACACTCCCCTCAAGACCGCGCGAGTCCCAGCGCTGCGGCAAAATGCTTCGTCTTCAAACTCGGTAAGGCCTTCGTCAAGACGTCTGCGACCATGTCGCCGGTAGGGCAATAAACCAGTTTAATCAAGCCTTCTTCAATAATCCATCGTATAAAGTGAAAGCGCACGTCGATATGCTTGGTACGTGCATGATACTGGTGGTCTTTGGCGAGGGCATAGCTGACTGATTGTCAGAATGAAGTGTCAAAGCACCACAGTCTTCATTAAAGACTTGAGTGATGAGAGACCGCAACCAAAGGGCTTCCTTTGCTGCATGTGTTGCAGCGACATATCAGCTTCAGTCGTCGACAAAGCGATCAAGGTCTGCTTCTTTGAACTCCAGGAAACGGCGCCACCATTAACCATAAATGCGTAGCCTGAGATTGCCTTCCGTTCTTCGTGCATAGCCCATCAGCATCAGTATAGCCCAGCAGGCGTTGCTCAGCTCCCCCGTACGTCAAAACCAGGTCCCGGGTACCGGAAAGGTAAGCAAAAACTTTCTTCGCAGCCGTCCAATGTGCTAACCGGGTTTCTCATTTATTTTGACAGGATACCAACCGCATACGCAATGTCCGGTCGAGTTCCCAACGCGGCATACATCAGGGATCCTACGGCCTCCCGATATGTTTATTCGTCATAAGAGAGAACTCCTGTGGGGTGGAAGGCGAATCTCGAGTAGAAAGTCGGGATGCAGGATCCATTGGCACAGCAGTAGGTTTGATGTCTTCGAATCTGAACCGCTGGAGGATTGACTCTGTTACAGTTCTCTTTTCGTTTTGTTTCGTCTCCCTGCTTTGGTAAACAGTTTCATATCCATCTTTACTGCGCATTGTACAGCCTGGACGCTATCTCCTTTCGTAGTTACCCATTTCCTTTCTTAGATAACTACAGCTTTATTTCCTTTTACGATTCCTTGTTCTCTAAACGTATATAAGCTCCATGTACTGTAGAGTAACCTCAGTTCCAACTTAGACGGGTTTTGCTCTCAACCTCGCTTGACCTCGACGCTCTTCTTCATCATCGTTCTCAAGACCTTTGTCATCGTTTGACTTAGTGTCTAGACTCTTTGTCCAGTGATTGGGAGCGGACCGAGACTCTGCTTGTCGCTGTTGACTTAGAACGAACTATGACGAGGGCATCGTCCGTAACACAAGTTGGAACTCAGGAACCGCTCAGTGCTTTGTCACTAGCCAGACACCATTGAGACCCAAACCTCTCAGATCAGGCCGCCAAATGACTCCGTTGTTATAGGCAAAAGTACTACCTTGGACGAAGGAAGTCTATCCTCCACAACAAACGAAGGGTGGTACTACGTTTCAACCACTAAGAAAAAGAACCAGCGAGTCCCAGAAAGTTTCTTCGAAGGAGAATACAGAGAAGGAAACCCTGACGAAGAATTACCAGCAGAAACTTGGATTAATTGGCATAATGAAGAAAACAATTCAGATAGCCGATTATTCTTCCCACCAAACAAAGAACCAGAGCTCACTTGGTGGCACAAGTTTCGAGACACTGAGGATCTCACCGACAGAGTCTTCTCTGCACTTGAGGAATCGACTCTTGCCAAGTGGAACAAATACAAGGAACAACAGCAGATCGAACTAGATCTAGATTTTGACAACGAACCGAAACAAGGAGAAAGCTCGAAACAACAACTGAACTGAAACAGAACCTGAAACCGAAAAAAAGGAATATGGCAGACAAAAGGAAATATCTCCGAAAGGAATAAAAGGAATCTCCATTGAAAAATTCAAAGGACAACGATCCAAAGCGAAACATTTCATCTATGCGTTTGATGAATACCTTTGATCTAGATGAGGAACAATTTACCACTGCAAGAAGAAAATCAAATATGTTTTCCTACACTTAGGAGAGGAATTAGACGATTGGAAATCCAATATCCGAGAGGAATTGGATGAGAGCGACTACAGACAAAGGAAAGAAAAAGGAAGAAGGAACAACGCTCTCTTGGATAACTACAGCAGTTTCAAGAGACGATTCTTAGCCGATTGGGGCGAATCAGACACTGCAGCCAGGACCCTGAATGATCTAGATAAAGTCAAAGTGGGCGGAGACATTGATATCCCCACTTATATTCAGAAATTCCGATCGCTTATTCAGTCAACCGGAATCACAGGGTTCATGGCGGAGCAAATCTATTTTGTAAAGGACTCCAGCATCAGTCGCAGCAAAAATCATCGAAAACCCTGCAGTTATCAACATGGAAACAGCCTATGATGCTGCGGAGCGATTACACAATGCTTGGGAAACCCTGAAACTGATGAACCGATCCTCTGGATCAGGAAACACGGAGAGACGTTTCAAATTTAACCAAAACTTGAGGAACTCAGCATCAGGAGCAAAAGGGGTCAATGCTATAACTACTGGACGCCTTTCAGATGCCCAAAAGGAGGAATATCGGAAAACCGGCAAGTGTTTCCGATGCGGAACTCAGGGACACATATCCAGGGATTGCCCAAACAAAGGGAACGCCCAGACAACGCCCAACAAATCGCCCCCTCCTCAGAATCGCACTATAGAGTATAGGAAATGACCTGAGAAGAATCAACTGCCCAACGCATTAGGGCACTATTGAAAGCACTCCCAGATGAGGAGCGCGAGAATACCCTCCAAGAACTAGAAACAGAGGGTTTTTAAAAAGGAGACGCCAGAAAGCGGTTGACGCCTCCCATAAAGTTGAACAGTTAGCACTCGATTCTGTAATCGTACAATCCAATAATGATAAACGGATCTCAATTACTGTGCAAACGAACGATAAACCCGCTGAAATGTCCGCCCTCATTGATTGTGGAGCAGAAGGAAACTTCATTGACGAACGCATATCAAAAGGTTGGCCAAAAGAAGAACTAAAACAACCGATTAAAGTCAAAAACGCCGACGGAACTATTAATCAAAATGGCATGATCACGCATCGAACTCGTCTGACCTATTCTATCAATGGAAAACCATATGATAATTGGTTATGGATCACGAACTTAGGGGATCAAGAAATCATCTTTGGGATACCATGGCTGGAAAAGCATAATCCAACTATTGATTGGCGAAGAAAAACCTCCAAATAGACAACAACTCAAGAGATGACAAACCTATTTGGCGTATAGCGCTAGATACTCAACAGTGGGGAGAAGATGAATACTGGATAAGAGTAAAAACATCAGCATCACAGGCATTCGAACACCAAGCAAAACGCGACGAAACACCAACTGTTTTACCACCCGAATACCTCCCCTGGCAGTCTACCTTTGAGAAAAAGCATCAGAGCGTTTCCCATCATCACGTCCATGGGACCATGCAATTGAACTCAAAACCGGATTTACGCCAAAAGTTAGCAAAATCTACCCACTATCGCTAAAGAAAGTCAACGCTCGACAAATGGATTAAAGAGCAATTAGATAAAGGAATATTCGACCATCCAAATTGCCACAGGCATCACCATTTTTCTTCGTTTCAAAGAAAGAAAGCGGCGCCCTTAGACCCTGCCAGGACTATCGTTACCTTAATGAATGGACGATAAAAAACGCCTATCCATTACCCTAGTTTCAGACCTAATGACAAAATTAGAAGGCGCAAACTATTTCACTAAACTTGATTTGTGCTGGGGATATAACAACGTCTGAATTAAAGAAGGTGATGAATGGAAAGCGGCCTTCATTACGAACCGAGGGCTGTATGAACCAACAGTAATGTTCTTTGCCTTTGCAATTCGCCCTCGACGTTTCAGACCATGATGAACGAATACTTCCAGGACATGATTAACGAAGGATGGCTCATTATCTACATGGACAACATTCTGATCTGTGGGAAAACGAAAGACGAAATACAGAAACGAACCGAAAGGGTCTTAGAGCGCTTGCAGGAGAAAGACCTATTTTTGAAGTTAGAAAAGTGCAAGTTTTGCGTTCAAGAAGTCGAATTCCTGGGGATGGTCATTACGCCCGGTCATATTCAAATGGACCCTGTAAAACTCGCCAGTATCAGAGACTGGCCAACCCCCACAACGGTCAAACAAGTTAGATCTTTCCTCAGATTCGGAAATTTCTATAGACAATTCATCGGCAACTTTGCTGCTATAGCAAAACCGTTGATGAACTTAACTAAGAAAGGTTTAACCTTCAGTTGGACGCTTGATTGTCAGACAGCTTTCGATGAATTAAAACGAAAATTTTCGTCAATGCCAGTCCTACGCATGCCAGATCCCACAAGGCCATTTATCCTACAAACAGACGCCTCCAATAAAGCCACTGAGCAGTATTGAAACAAGCCGACGCCTCTGGATCCCTCCATCCTTGTGGTTTTATATCACACGCCTTAACCACAACAGAACAGAATTACCAAATCTATGACCGAGAACTACTGGCTATTATTAAAGGATTACAAGCATGGCGACATTTGCTGCATGGATCTCCGCATCCAATTATAGTCCATTGCGATCACAAAAACCTTTCATTTTATAGAACCCCGCAACGGTTAACTCCTCGACAAGCTCATTGGTCTATGATGCTATCGGAATTTGACCTGAAGATAGAGCACGTACCAGGACGAAAATGTTTGAAGCAGATGCATTATCCGCCGTCCCAATCATATGAAAGATGACGATATACTGGACGATGTTATCATGTTACCAATAACAAGTTTATTCACCTTATCGCTACAGACCTTGCTCAGAAAATCCGAGATGCTACGTCACTTGACAGCTTTGGAAAAACCATCATCGAAGTCATAGAAACGCAACGCGCTCCGCCTATTAAATCCAAATTACAGATTGGGCATTTGTTGACGGAATCATTCGATACATCGACAGAGCATATATCCCTGATCTTGGAACACTCCACACCAGTATTATCAAAACGGTCCATGAATCGCCCACTTCTGGGCATCCTGGACGCTTGAAAACGTTAGAATTGTTACAACGAGATTACTGGTGGCCAGGAATGTATAAACACGTCAAGGAATGGATCACTGGATGCGCCACCTGTCAGCAAATGAAGGTGAACACTCACCCAATACCCCAGCCCTCCTACCAATCAGATCAAAGGCGACTCGACCATTTCAGCAAGTGACTCTGGATTTTATTACCGATCTTCCCATTTCCGACGGATTTGACTCAATTTTGGTCACGGTGGACCATGGTCTTACGAAAGGGG
Source organism: Amanita pallidorosea (assembly GCA_023014475.1). Classification (NCBI taxonomy): domain Eukaryota; kingdom Fungi; phylum Basidiomycota; class Agaricomycetes; order Agaricales; family Amanitaceae; genus Amanita; species Amanita pallidorosea. Next base: position 243,084 of record JAEBUS010000076.1, read on the forward strand.
TAATTCTTATTCCTTGCAAGAAAACCATCGACGCACTAGGGACGGCAGACCTCTACATTTCCGAAATATTCAAGCGCTTTGGTTTACCAGATGTACTTATTTCAGATCAAGGACCGCAATTCTCAGCCAAAGTCTTCCAAGAAATCAGAAAAACATTAGGTATCGATCATAGGATGAGCACCGCATACCATCCACAAACCGATGGAGAAACAGAACGAGTTAATCAGGAACTAGAAGTATATCTTCGAATATTCTGCACAAACGAAGCCATACTTGGAAACAATTATTACAATTGCCGAATTTGCCCATAACAATCGCCATCATGACTCAGTTAAAGCATTGCCTTTTCAGCTCATGTATGGAACAAACCCTGTTGCACTACCTACTGCGGCACAGAAAATGACGACACCAGCGCAAGAAGAACGACTACAGTTGCTACGAAAAGCCAGGGAAGAGGCGCTTGCGGCACATGAACTAGCCAGACAAATGGTGGCTAGACAATTTAGAGACAAATCAGTCAAATTCGAAAAAGGAGACAAAGTTTGGCTTGAAAACAGAAATCTTAATATCCCATACCAGTCCAGGAAGCTAGCGCCGAAACGAGAAGGACCTTCCCCATCGAACAAGTCTTAGACCAGTAACGTATTAAGCTCAAACTTCCGAAACAATGGCGCATTCATCCAGTCTTTCACACATCACCCTTATGCCATATAAGGAGACTGAAACACATGGACCAAATTACACAGCCCACCTCCTGACCTTGTAAACAGACAAGAAGAGTTGAAGTTGAAGCGGTTCTCGCACACCGAAAGCGTGAGCAGGATATCAATATTTGGTTAAATGGAAGAACTACGGTCCGAATGACAATTCCTGGGAACCAGAATGCAATCTAGGCAATGCTGCGGATATCTTGCAAGCATATAAACAGAGAAGACAGCTGTAAATACCCATGTCTCACTATCATAACCGCCGAATCCTTAAACAAAACATCCGATATACGAAGAAATATTGTTCTACTCGAGGACGATATTCTCCGAAACTCTACGAAAGATTTCGAGGACGGATCATTAAATTCCTATCTATCGCCCTCCAACATCTCCGTTAGGATTACCACGATTCTCTAAAATCATCCGGACACGAGCAGTCTGACAAACTGCACCTAGAGCTCAAGACTACCACCGGACACTTAAAACATCCACAAGGACACGTAGAATTCCCATTTAATGCTCGCCTTCATTATCTCCAAATACATGGATCTTACATTTGATCCTGAGGAATTACCATTATATACTGAAGCCAGGTCATACCTTCCATCACCCAACATACCTTTGAATCACAGATACGAGGTGTACGCCGAGATGGCCCTTTGAAGAGAAGAACCTGAAAAATATGTTTTTGCTCAGGAGCTAAAACGCGCTGGCAAAGAAATCGAAATATACCACTGGGTTGCTGATCAGCATGTCCCAAATGCACAAGCCAATTTCAACGATGCAATGGACAGCCTGGATTTCCTAAATGCATTTGTTGATGACCAGGTTATCCCTGATGCGCCGGAACAAGCCGTCACACAAGGCAATGACCTACACAGACACCAAGCATGAGAATGAGGTTTCCACCGTTACCAGGAATGAATTGAGTGAATCAGAAGAGTCTGATGGAGAACTCGAATACATTCCCACCATCAGAGCGCCCGTGTTATCTTACCAATTTTCGGAAGAAGAACTCCTGACTGTCAATTATGATGACAAGGTGTTCAATTGAACATAAAAGGACGCTTCAAAGTGCATTGGATTCCCCAACCTATCTGTCATAACCATGTCCGCTTTCTTCATCACTGTTGCCTATCTCATCGCCTTCGCCTTTGCCCTCCTGGTCACAGCATGTGGCCACTGTTACGTCGAACCCGCCGCCGTCCTATCACCCTTCCTCGCCGCCGCCACAATCTCCCCTCGAGGTCTTTGTCAACACCACTATCACCATCGACGATTTCGAATTTGCTGATCTCCCGGAGCTTCACGAACACCGGCCGAACTCGCTGACACCGTAACTGTCCCCATTATACCCGTTCCACCCACCGTCACTCGTCCTTGCAACGCCATGTTGGGCAACGTTAGCGACATCTTGCCACCCTCGTCACATACTTTAACCTGTTCTCCGAACCACTAGACTTCGTCACAGCACTCACTCTCACCACCGACCCCCACACCCACTTATGAAGATGCGACGCAATGCTTGCTCAAGCAAAACAACTACAGCGAGCAATTCAGAGTTTACAGTGGCGTGTGGAGACTGCCGACAAAGACGTCGGTAACATTATCAGCTGGTTGGAGTCAAGGCAAGATCACGGTTGGACGAATTCTTGGTAGAAGTCGGTGACTTCTCGCATACGAAGGGGGTAATGTTACAGTTCTCTTTTCATTTCGTTTCGTCTCCCTGCTTTGGTAAACAGTTTCATATCCATCTTTACTGCGCATTGTACAGCCTGGACGCTATCTCCTTTTGTAGTTACCTCCATGTTTCCTTTCTTAGATAACTACAGCTTTATTTCCTTTTTATGATTCCTTTGTTCTCTAAACGTATATAAGCTCCATGTACTGTAGAGTAACCTCAGTTCCAACTTAGACGAGTTTTGCTCTCAACCTCGCTTGACCTCGACACTCTTCTTCATCATCATTCTCAAGACCTTTGTCATCGTTTGACTTAGCGTCTAGACTCTTTGTCCAGTGATTGGGAGTGGACCAAGACTCTGCTTGTCGCTGTTGACTTAGAACGAACTACGATGAGGGCATCGTCCGTAACAGACTCAATGTAGTTCTCCTGTGAAATGGAGATCATCCAACATTCTCTGTCCCGTCGCACTGCGAATCCAAGTATCCAATGGATATCCCCCATGTCCGAAATACGGAACTCCTGAGCTAAACTGTTCTTCACTCGCGCCATCAACTCCAACGATGAGGTGAGTATCGTCAAATCATCCACATGAGCAACAATAATAATTGTTTGCTCACCTTCCTTCCAATAGAAGACTGCTTGATCAACGTCGCACCTCACCATGTTCAACTGGCGTTGTAAGGCGTTACACAGACACTTGTACCAGTCGCGCGCTGACTGTCGCAGGCCATAGAGAGGCTTTAATAGGCGTAGGACTTTCCGCTTGTTGTCTGTCAAGTTGAGTCCTGCTGGTAGTCTCATGTAAATGATCTCATTGTCGATGAAGGAACTGTTCAAATAGGCATTTTTAATGTCTACTTGATGGATTTGTAGTCTCGTTCAGCACTGTATGCGAGAGCAGTGCGAATAGAAGTGAGCTTAGCGACGGGAGCATAAGTGTCAAAGAAGTCAACTCCAGGGACCTGAGAGAAACCTTGGGCGACCAGGCGGGCTTTGTACCTGATTACGTTCCCTGCAGCATCACGTTTCAATGCAAAAACCCAATGGCAACCAACAATGTTCACGCCATAAGGTGGGTCTTCAGTCGCCAGGTTCCATGACGTTCTAAAGCTTCCTTCTCTTCCTCCATTGCCTCTTTCCAGCGTGCCAGTCAGGGCTTTTCATAGCCTCCTCCAGTGACCGTGGTTCTAACCCACCCAACTCTCCCATTTTCACAGACATCGCCACCCCTGATACGCCCTCACGCAATTCTGGGCGCTGATCAATATTGCCCTCAGGGTTAGACATACCGACGAGGTAAGCCATCCCCTTCTCCAGTCACGAACTCGCCTGACTGCAAGTCTCTGATGTATTGACTAGGCTTGCATGGGTGGACAGACTGGCGTGGAGGAGGTGGCGGTGGAGCAGGTAAAGTGGGATTGTCGGGTACTTCGTGAGCTGGTGGTGTCGGCGTCAGTGGTGCGTCGTGGTGATTAGGTTCAACCTCATGTTGTGCTTCATCATCAGGACCGGTGAGTACATCTAACACCTCGGTTTCGGAGTCCTCTTGAATCTCCTGCTGATTTCCCTCCTGATTTTCCTCGTCCACAGATTGCACAGATTTCACGAGAGTCTCAGTCTCACTACTCCCCCGACTCTCGTTGATGAGCGGTGTCCCGCTGTGACAGTGTAGTGACCTCGTCACGCGTATGCGTCATGCTATGCGAGAGAAGTCCTACCGGCTCCGGGACTATATACGCGCTGAACCCGTCACTTACGATCTGGCTGATATCTTAGGAGGTCCGCAGCGCTCGCACATCCGCACGCATTCGGAGTCGCACATCGGTCATACGCTCGCACATCCGCACGCATCCGCAGCGCAAGCCGCCCAATAGTAGCAGTCATACCCGTACCCTTTCGCGTTACCAGTGAGCAACGTCCGCACTTGAAGACTACCGGCGCACACACCCGATTATCCGAAAGCCCGCGCTGACTAACGGACGTGCCGCATCGGGAGTTTACCGCCGCATTCGACATCTCCGCACCGCCACTTCCGTAATAGGCAAGTCCGCCTTCCGAGCACCGCGATCGGGATCCGTTTAGCCGCATGCGCATACTCTCGGCGGGTAAAGCCAATAGCCCACCCAAGACAGCGGAACGAAATCTTCACGGCTTGTTGCGTCGATCAGCGAAATACAACAAAAAGACTATATCGGGCATGAAGGGTCGAGTTCAGGAACAGGTTCACGGACACCCGGGAATCCATCAGCGCTTATCGATAATACACCGGCGGTCGATCATCGGCCGACGCTTTCATTACGCTAGCCGCCCTTAGGCACGACGCCAATACGGTCAGGGTTTTGCTACGGAGTCGCACGCCGAACGAAAATTGCAAAGAAAATGCTCGCGCACTAAACCGGATCGGCCAGCGCCTTTCAAGTTAACGGATTTGGAAACGCCGCGCGTCCACGAGAAAAGAATTTCAGAGTACACTTGCGTCAGTAGGTAGAAAAATGTATATAAACCCTCTTGTTTCGTAGTAGCAATATCATATCATACCCACGCAGCTATCCGCTCAAGTCTCGTTCACCCGCGCTCGCTTTTCCCTTCTTCTCTTGCGTTGTTCTCTACTTCCTCGTCGTTTCAGCCATCGTCGAGCCCGCGTTGCGGAAAGACTTGCGCTGCTCGTCGTTGTTACCCGCGATCTGCTACCGTTATCAGTAGCCGCCCTCGACGCCGACCGCGACAGCCACCAACTATCGCCTTGCGCCCCCGTCACGTGATTCATCCGCCCATCCGACGTCCGCTATCCGGCGTACCGCTCCGCTCCGTGCGCTACAAAGAACCGCTCCGTGCGCGTCCGCTCCGCTCCGCTCATTTCCCGCTACGTATCGCATATCCGCGCAGCGTGTTTTCTGACTCGGGTTAACGGGACCTTCTTCACTAGCTCACCACCTCCCTCCAGTCTACCTGTCGCTTTGATAGAGTAGAGTGTTATTAAATTGGCTGCCCCAGTGAGGCTTTTTGAAGAAAATTCCGCCGTCAACCCCACCAGACTCACCTCGCGAGCGGGAGTTTCCCGGACATTTAACAGCATCGCCCTCGACCGGCAACGTCGTCAACGACTGGTATAACACATTAAAGCAAGGAGCGGAAACCGCGCAGCAGCTGTTACAACAGGACCCCAGCCGAGCGCTAACGGAGATATTCAAACATACTAGCACCTTCGGTCGCCAATCCCGCCGCAATCTTGGGCTATCACCGGAATTCCAGCGAACGGAGAACATCAACCGGCTACTCACACAACCCGCCGCTTCCACCTCATATAGCTCAGCCGATCAAGGTACACTTCGCGACTCGGAGGATCCTACGCAACCAGCGGATACTCAGGACAGCGACCGCTCCAGTAGTCCGCTCTCGTCTTCACCGTCTTCCGTTACGCACAGCCCGCACCCCTCTCCCCCGCACAGTAGCGTCGAGTTCAGCAGCCCGGCAGCAGACGTTTCACATCCCGCTCCGCCAACTGATCCCCATTTGCCCATAAAATCCGCATCACTTATCGCACCCGCTACGGTAACTACAATGGCCGCTAATCCGAACCCGCCATCGCATAAGTCTATGCCCGCGCAGTATAGCCAATCCGCTCCCCGCTTTGATTCGACTCAGCCGCGCCGCCTTCCGAGATACTTCGCGGAGCTAGAATTGCTATTCCGGGAATCCGCGGTCACAGCGGAACAGGAAAAGAAAACGTATGCGCTCCGCTACTTGGAAGACACCGAGTACGAGCTCTGGGGATCCGTCGAAACATTCTCCGCGCCCGCAACCTACGACGCCTTCAAAGAATCCATACAAACACTGTACAGCGGAGTCATCAACGAGCGGCAATATACGCAAGACCATCTGGACCGGTTGATCGAAGAAACGCTTAGGCTCGGAGTCAAGACCGCGGAAAGTTTATGCAGCTACTACCAAAGGTTCTTAGTAATCACGAAGTATCTAGTCAGCCACGATCGGTTATCGGTACGACAGCAGAGCGAATTTTTTCAAAGGGTTCAGGTAGACGTCGCAACTGAAATGTATAGATGGATGCGCAGCCAGTATCCGAATGTACACCGCGGAGACCCGTTCTCACTCGAACAAACGTTAGCGCGGCGCAGGAAGTCATCCAAGGACAGTCTTTTACGATAAACTAATTAATAAAGCCACGCTTCCGTCATACGCCATGAAGTCGGAGTCCCCAGCACCTTCCCGGTCAAATACGAGCCCCCGCAAACACCTACGTAAAGCAAGAGAGATGGCGGCCATGTGGAAAATTAGGGCAAAGTATGGTGCAATCGCTAACACAGGCGCTAGCGTACCGCGCTCCGCAATCCGCTCCACCGTTCCGCACGTACTCTTCCCCCGCAACTGGCGCTAACGCTATTCCGTAGGACAGTCGCAGCCCGCGCAGCCAAGCGGGTTCCGCGCTTGCAACTTTTGCGGTGAGACAGCGCATTTCATAAGCCGCTGCCCGGAAGTGGACAAGTATATGGCAAACGGGAAGATCGCGAAAAACGCTGAGGGTCGTATCACTTCACCAACCGGCAATTACTTGCCGCGTTTCAATCAGAGCAATACAATGAAGGAGAATATCGACGAGTACTACCGCCGCGCGGAAGCGCCACCACCACCAGCCAACATCCGACCCGCCATGTATTACACCGCTCGCAACGATACGCCGCCGCCCGCCACCACCACCGTTGCCGCCCCCGTTATGTCATATAGGAACACGGTCGAGGACGATGAAGACGAAGAAGAGCTGAGGCAACTTCAGCGAAGAATGGTAGCGTTGCAGACGAAGAAGAAGGTGGTTTTAGATCGGGTAGAGATTCCGCCGCGCGCAAAAGGCAAAGAGACGGTTCCCGCCGGAACTAAGGACGCAGAAAAGGCTACGGAGATCGTATCGCCAGAGGTAGCAAAAGAGCAGCCAGCCACACATCCGTTCTCCGACGCCCGATGCAGTTACCAGCCGCCGCTAGATCGCCCGTTCGGCTCAGCGCCTAAAAATAACGGACCCTCCTATACCACCACGTCGCCCGCCCAGAACGAGAAACTCGTCAACAACATCTTCAAGCGCACTTTGCAAAATCACGCCGCGCATGTCAGCTACGAGAGCTGTTAGCGGTCTCCCCAGAGATCCGCGCAAAGCTCCGCGATTACCTAACGCCGCGTCGCATACCCGCGCCCGCTTCCGCACCGCACCCGCACCCGCCAGCACGAACTTCGCCGACGCCCGCTTTTACGACTCCAAAACGGTGCGCGAAATCTACGTCATGCCCGATATGGCGGAAGCATATTACTGCGTGGAAGGGCCGGACAAGCCCGCTTACGTGTCGCCAAGGAATCGCATGCGATCCGCTGCGTACAGGGATTAATAGACGAGCGCGCCGAGGTGGAATGCGTAGTAGATCCAGGATGCTCGATCGTCTGCATGTCGGAAGCCATCTGCAACAAACTCGGAATCCCGTTCAACCCAACGATCAAGATAGACATGGAGGCCGCTAACGGGGAAGTCGATACGTCGCTCGGAATCGCCAACAACATCCAGTTCCGTTCAGTGGAACTCGTTAGCCGTAGTTCTCCTAAACACAATAATCTAGAGTCTTTTCTGCGTAAAGTAAGAATCGACGCGGTAACACAAAGCCGCCGCTAGTGGCAGCTGGCATCGGTGGATACCCAGCTCCACACATCGCAGCATCAGCAACAGGACGTATGTCACACCACGGTTACGATATAAGACCACGTAGGGGCCTAAATGGGGCGGCGGGCGCATCTTTCGGTTCAATGACTTCTACTAATCGCGGTATTGCGGACAGTACAGTAGTCAACAGCGCCGCGTTTGGAAATCCGAAAATTTGCGGATGACCGTTCGGACTCGCTCCTTTTCGATTCGTTTAGCCGCCGCCACGCACGCAAGCACTGCGTAGATCCTGTATTGCCTTGTTTGTGACGAGCCTCGTTTGCGCATGTCCGCTTTCTGTAACTCTCACGTAGCGCGTCGGTGGATTAGAATCGGGGTAGCTTAAGAGGAAAGCTTCGGGCGGCGGCAGGTAGCAAGTGGGCGTTGCCTCGACGTGATGTCAAGCGGAAGCAGCAGGCAGTTCCAGCGTTCCGGTTACCAGCGAAATAAAGGTGATACGCCATTAGCGCCCGTCTGCTTGTGACCACGTTCCGACAGGAAAAAAAAAATACCGAGTGCTAACGCCGGGGCCAAATAGACCCAATCGCTCTAGCTTGACTGCAATGCCTGCCAGGAACGTAGTAAGGACTCGCGTTTCGACCCTATGCCGTAGCGCGGTGAATTGTAAAGCCGGAGATCGGATGTGACTACGATGTGGTATCATATATCGTAGATGCGCGGAACAAGCGCGGATATGGGCGTCGCGACTGTAATTTTTCATCATGAATTTTTCCACAAGATATATCTGGTCCCTCGAACGGCAAATACAATCTCTCGAATCACCCCAAAATCCCTATGCGTCGTAGGCAGTGTCCTCGCTCTCGGAGCCACGGTATAACACGGAGGCGTAAGCGACACAACGGCTTGGAATTAAGAAATATTTGTATATAGGTATCGAAACAGAGGAGGTGAATGAGTCGATCCAGCTGAACGTCTTGGGAAAGATAGGCGGCAGGTTCAGAACACATCAGACGGTTGAAATTCGGTAATACTGTAGTTGTCGGGCACCTGGCATACGCGGGCCCACGTTTGACTGGACTGTACACCAAGTTTAATGCGTCGTTCTTGCAAGTATGTCGCCACCCAAAACCGCTGCATGATGACCGAAGCGGCTCGTAGCGTAATATCCCAGACCGGTGTCTAATCAGTACATCGTGAGCTAACACCATCGCTTGCTCACTTCTGTGCGGACCACCAAAACGATCTATGCGCTCCGCCCTGTTCTTTGCGAATCCACACCAAGTGTCGGTAATCTCACTCTTATGGAAACGAAACTGGGGTGGGACCGGGATACAGTAACCACTGCAACACGCATGTAACCGACGTTTCTTCGTCGGACATATCGGGTTCGTTCAACTACCGTAAAAACCGTTGCCAGCCGCAACCTTATCTCGTCTCTCGATGCGGTCTCGCTCCTCCAGCGGAAATATTCCCTCGTACTATTGTCCTCCTTCTTCCGGAATCTGTATCTTTCCTTTTCCGGTGGCGAGGTATCTGACATCGGTAAGAAGAGCGGTCGTAGAGCGGACTCTTTACGCTTTCCGGCGAGCGTCCTAACCCAGTTCTTGGGCGCTACTTAACGTGATGCGGGAACCTTTGATTTCCGGACCGGTTTGCTGATCCCTCTCTTTGCGAGGGCGCGTAGGGCGCGTCGTTGATTTGATGCATGAACCACGTAAAGGTTATCGTCCAATCTGTTGAATTCGTCATCTTCCTTGCTATCTGTTCCCGTAGTGGTTGCCGGGGGCGCCGATAATCCGGGTGCGTGAGTCGGGCCAGGCATCGTGACAACTTAATGAAAAAGTCAGGATCGACAAGATCTCACATTGATAGATGCGTATGGTGCTATCTCCGGGTTCTTGAGATATCCTTAATGTAAGCGCGCGTCCGACTCCCAGGATTAGATTACGGACTCTATGAAGATAAGCTCAGGCTTTCAACGCGCGGAACGACGCGTTATCGTCATAGTTTTGGCGCGAGAAGCCCGCTTTCCCGCTCATTCAGGGTGAGATGCCGAAGCGGTTTACTAGTACGGACGGAAGGCTTATCATGGCCGCATTGGCTATAAGAAGAACCCTACTGCATCCATGACGTATCCACGCTAGAAATGACGGGCTGTTGCGTCGGACTTGTAGTCGATGGGACGTAGCGCGGGCGATGCTATCAGGCTGTTTGACGCTTCTCTTGCGCGGCGTTTACTCCGATCCGATGTGAACGGACGCGTCCTTCTGTTAGCGCTACCAGCGGACTTGCCCTTGCCGCGCGAAGTTTTTTAATGAAGTGCGCGCCACACCTACAAGTGCCTAGAACGCCCGCTCGGATAGCGACGGCACGGAAGCCCAGTTCTTATACGCTGCGAGGAGTCTCTCCGGTTTGCGGCCTTCTACGTGTAAACACAGATACCAACGACCGTAATGGAGGGGGCGCATAGACGAGTTTCTCCGAAACGTTCCCGCCGGCATACTTCATGCGCTGTACGACCCGGTTCAGACCTGGAAATGTTCCCAAAGCGTTCGATGCCGGGTTGTCGTATTTTTTATACGTGTCGTCGTCCGCCGCTCGTAGCGTGTCGGAGGTCCTTTGACCGGTACGTCGTAAATGTAGGGTATAGTCAGGTCCGTATCTGCGGGCTGCAAGATTAACAGGTGGACTCATCGGTGGAAAAATTGGGACCGAGTTCGTCCATCCCATGGGCAGAGTGTGAGCCGCATTGTCCGAAGGGCGTCTAAAGGTAGTTAAATCTCGTGGAATCCTCAGCAAGTGGGCCGCTCATCATATCCGACGAAAAGGTCCAAATAGCGCGCATGCCGCGACCCGGAAATTCCGCTAGGTGTTCCGGGATGGGGGTGACGACTGGTGTCGGATCGTGACCGCGTTAAGGGCCCAGCGAGTGCACGCAGCGGAGTTTGCCCAGTTTCTTAACACGCAGAACGCAGCGGACCGATAGAGGAGTTTTGAGGTTCGTAACGCCTGCGTCGATTTTTTGTGCGGATGATGTCGCCAGATTTGATCGTGAAAGGCCCGGCGCGAATCGGAATGTTGCGCTGCATCCCAGGCGTATGCGGACTGTGGAAATCTCCACCGGGGAAGAATTCGGTCTGAATTTCCTCGCATCGCTTATCGTCCCAGGCAAAAACGCCGCTCGGTGTTTATCGTATAAATTCGGCATAGTTGGGTTTCTTGGGCCAATAAACTCGCTACCGTGCTCGTTCTCTAGTGTGTCTCTTGCGCTCTCCTGTTATAACGCCCGCTGCGTAAACTCGGTGGCCTCGTGCTTAGCTTGGGTAAACTCGGCGAGCGGATCGCCCTTGATCTCTCGAATGATACGGAATTCTTTGGGAAGTCTGGCTTGATGACCGCTTTGACTTTGCTTACCGACGGGTTTGTATTTGTTCTTTTTGCGCGGATAGGAAGACGGGGATACGTTGTCACGTGCGCGGTGTTGTGGATGTAATTAGGCTTGCGCGGAATTTCGCGTGGAGCTGTAGTAGCGGAAGCGTCGTAGCGGTAGTTGCGGAACGGACATAGCGGAGTAGCGGAAGTAAACATAGCGAAAGTAGGGAAGTAGCGGAAGCGGAAGTCGCAGTAGTCGCGGAAGCGGGTTATGCGTAAGACGGTGGCGTTAGATATGTTGAGTGAGCGGATCGCAGTTGTCAGTGCATGACTTTCTCGCAGACTTAACGTGGCACCAAGGTAGAGACGAACTGTTGATTATCGGAGCGTCGGGTATATACATTTTTGGGGAACTGTAACGACGAGACGGAGAATACGCTTTGATATCTATGGGTTTTTTGGTATGCGGGTCAATATTCAAATACAGGCTGCTCTCCGTGAGTGTCCATACGTTCCTCGAGGCCATCGGGGAAATCCCTCCTTTTCGTCTTCGCGATATTATACTTGGGAGGCGCGCGGGGCATAGTTCGGAACCGTTACTATTTTGTGCTGTTGGGTCCGTGAAATGGTGGATCGGTCTGGTCTCGTTGCCGTATTTGTGTTACGACTCTGGGTCAAACGTCCGAAAGGGCGACCTAGCAGGATATCGTAAGCGGCGAGCGATAACATGTAACCTGGAAGTATAGATTGATGTCACCGATGCG
>JAEBUS010000077.1:0-163177 GCA_023014475.1 Amanita pallidorosea
TTTTGGCAGAAGACAGGGAGGAAGGCAAGTTTTGCCAATTTTGGCAAGAGTGGTGGTGGAAGAGGAAGAGGCAACATTGTTGATGAAAGACATTTGTTTATATATTTCAAAAATATAAAAAATACAGTGAGGGTTGGTTTGGATTTGTTTGAAGTCTGAAAAAGTTTGTCAGCTCTACTTTCTAAACATAGCAGAGGCTGGTGCTTTTCATCATGACTTCCAGTTATGGGACACAGATAGATCCCATGACAGAGACTTGAGACTCACTTTTGGCTTCTCAATTCATCACCAGAAATGGGATCCAGCCTTTTCAGGAGTGCTTCAGGGCTCCATTAACTTCCCTGACAGCAAAAAACCATCACTATGTAACTATAATCAGAACAACAGGACAAAAACCCATATATTGGTATAAGCACTTAATTATTCACGGCCAATAGGGGGCACAAAGCCTTTTGATTGGGGGACAAGACAGAACTCAATCCTCTACAGCTATGGGCACTACTAACAAACCTGATTACCTCTTGGGTGAGTACCAAAAGCAGGTGATGCCATCCCCTGTGTGATGACAGCATGGTGTGCACAGCCACCTTGCTTATAAGTGAGATGATGACATAGGTCATCCATCAGGTCTGCAGGCAGACAGGGCCCATAAGCTGTCAAAGCAGCAGACAACAGGAGCACAGCAGAATAGTAGAGCTAAGACTTACTTGTAGCTGTAGTAGGTCACTTAAGTCCCCTGTTGAGTGATCACTTAGTAGAGCAGAGGATGTAGATTGACATCTAACTACTGAGGTATTTATACAGTCTATCTACTGGTCTGATGTCAGCAATATTAGTAGGGCTGACTGATCATTTGTATTGTGCTTGGTAACAGTTGTGCACATGGTGCACTATTGTCTGAGGTTGACACATGTCAAACTCTATAATATCTGTCAAACCCTATAATATCTGTCAAGATATTAATAGCAGTGAACTCTAGAATTATGTCCACATGTATAAACATTGATTAGATGACAGATTAGATAAGATCAGATAGAACCAAGATGTTTCACATGGTGCAGAACACATTGTGTATGTAACAGATTACATCCATTTCTGTTACAGTTCTCTTTTCGTTTCGTCTCCGTGTCTCGGTGAACCGTTTCATCATCATCATTACTGCGCAATGTACAGCATGGACGCCATCTCCTTTCGTAACTACTTTCATATTTCCTTTCTCGAGTAGCTACAGCTTTATTCCTTTTTACGATTCCTTTGTTCTCCAAACGTATATAAACTCCATGTACTGTAGAGTAACCTCAGTTCCAACTTAGACGAGTTTTGCTCTCAACCTCGCTTGAATTCGACGCTCTTCCTCTTCATCGATCTCAAGACCTTTGTCATCGTTGACTTAGCGTCTAAACTCTTTGTCCAGTGGCTGGGAGCGGACCGAGACTCTGCTTGCTGCTGTTGACTTGGAACGAACTACGACGAGGGCATCGTCCGTAACACAAGTTGGAACTCAGGAACTGCTCAGTGCTTCGTCACTAGCCAGACACCATTGAGACCCGAACCTCCCAGATCAGACCGCCAAACGACTCCGCTCGTTATAGGCAAAAATACTACCTTGGACGAAGGGAAGTCTATCCTTCTACAACAAACGAGGGGTGGTACTACGTTTCGACCACCAAGAGAAAGAACCAGCGAGTCCCAGAAAGTTTCTTCGAAGGAGAATATAGAGAAGGGAACCCTGACGAAGAATTACCAGCAGAGATCTGGATTAATTGGTATAACGAAGAAAAACAAATCAGATAGCCGATTATTCTTCCCACCAAACAAAGAGCCAGAACTTACTTGGTGGCACGAATTTCGAGACGCTGAGGATCTAACCGACGGAGTCTTCTCCGCACTCGAGGAATCTACTCTTGCCAAGTGGAACGAATACAAGGAACAACAACAGATCGAACTAGATCTAGATTTTGACAACGAGCCGAAACAAGGGGAAAGCTCGAAACAAGCAACAGAACCGAAACAGGAACCTGAAACCGAAACAAAGAAGAATATGGCAGACGAAAAGGAGACATCCCTGAAAGGGATAAAAGGAATCTCCATTGAGAAATTCAAAGGACAACGATCCAAAGCGAAACATTTCATCTATGCGTTTGATGACACATTCGATCTAGATGAGGAACGATTTACCACTGCCAAGAAGAAAATCAAATACGTTTTCCTACATTTAGGAGAGGAATTAGACGATTGGAAATCCAATATCCGAGAAGAGTTAGATGAAACAACTACAGATAAAGGAAAGAAAAAGGAAGAAGGAACGACGCTCTCTTGGGATAACTACAGCAGTTTCAAAAAGCGATTTTTAGCCGATTGGGGCGAATCGGACACCGCAGCCAGGACCCTGAATGATCTAGATAAAGTGAAAGTGGCGGAGATATAGATATCCCCACTTATATTCAGAAGTTCCGATCCCTTATTCAGTCAACTGGAATCACAGGGTTCATGGCGCAGCGGATCTATTTTTGTAAAGGACTCCCAGCATCAGTCGCAGCAAAAATCATTGAAAACCCTGCAGTTATCACATGGAAACAGCCTATGACGCTGCGGAACGATTACATAACGCTTGGGAAACCCTGAAACTGATGAACCGATCCTCTGGATCAGGAAACACGGAGAGACGTTTCAAATTTAACCGAAACTCGAGGAACTCAACGTCAGGATCAAAAGGGGTCAATGCCATAACTACTGGACGCCTTTCAGATGCCCAAAAGGAGGAATATCGGAAAACCGGCAAGTGTTTCCGATGTGGAACTCAGGGACATATATCCAGGGATTGCCCAAACAAAGGGAACGCCCAGACGACCCCAACAAATCGCCTCCCCCGCAGAATCGCACCATTAGGACCATTGAGGAAACGACCTCAGAAGAAATCAACTGCCCAACGCATTAGGGCACTATTGAAAGCACTCCCAGACGAGGAGCGCGAGAATACCCTCCAAGAACTAGAAACAGAGGGTTTTTAAGAAGGAGACGCCAGAAAGCGGTTGACGCCTCCCATAAAGTTGAACAGTTAGCACTCGATTCTGTAATCGTACAATCCAATAATGATAAACGGATCTCAATTACTGTGCAAACGAACGATAAACCCGCTGAAATATCCGCCCTCATTGATTGTGGAGCGGAAGGAAACTTCATTGACGAACGAATATCAAAAGATTGGCCAAAGGAAAAACTAAAACAACCGATTAAAGTCAAAAACGCCGATGGAACTATTAACCAAAATGGCATGATCACGCATCGAACTCATCTTACCTATTCTATCAATGGAAAACCATATGATAATTGGTTATGGATCACAAACTTAGGGGATCAAGAAATCATCTTTGGAATACCATGGCTGGAAAAACATAACCCAACTATTGATTGGCGAAAGAAAACCCTCCAAATAGATGACGATTCAAAAGATGACAAACCTATTTGCGCATAGCGCTAGATACTCAACAGTGGGGAGAAGACAAATATTGGATAAGAGTAAAACATCGGCATCACAAGCATTTGAACACCAAGCAAAACGCGACGAAACGCCGACTGTCTTACCACTTGAATACCTTCCCTGGCAATCTATCTTTGAGAAAAAAGCATCGGAGCGTTTCCCATCATCATGACTATGGGACCATGCAATTGAACTCAAAACCGGATTTACGCCGAAAGTTAGCAAAATCTACCCACTGTCACTAAAAGAACAATCAACGCTCGACGAATGGGATTAAAGAGCAATTAGATAAAGGGTACATTCGACCATCCAAATCGCCACAGGCATCACCATTTTTCTTCGTTTCAAAGAAAGAGAGCGGCGCCCTTAGACCCTGTCAGGACTATCGTTACCTTAACGAATGGACGATAAAAAACGCCTATCCATTACCCCTAGTCTCAGACCTAATGACGAAATTAGAAGGCGCAAACTATTTTACTAAACTTGATTTGCGTTGGGGATATAACAACGTCCGAATTAAAGAAGGCGATGAATGGAAAGCGGCCTTCATTACAAACCGAGGGTTGTATGAACCAACAGTAATGTTTCTTCGGCCTTTGCAATTCGCCCTCGACGTTCCAGACCATGATGAATGAATACTTTCAGGACATGATTAACGAAGGATGGCTCATTATCTACATGGATGACATTTTGATCTGTGGAAAGACAAAAGACGAAATACAGAAACGGACCGAAAAAGTCTTAGAACGTTTACAGAAGAAAGACCTATTTTGAAGTTAGAAAAGTGCAAATTTTGCGTCCAAGAAGTCGAATTTCTGGGTATGGTCATTACGCCCGGTCATATTCAAATGGACCCTGTAAAACTCGCCGGTATCAGAGACTGGCCAACCCCCACAACGGTCAAACAAATTCGGATATCGCTAGACCGAGGAGGCCGCGATCGAAGACTTTGTCTGATCTCGAGCTTCGACCTTTGTTCGGCGTGCACTGCTGGCACTACGGACTTCGATTTGTGAACAGGATGCTTCGACTCGGCTCGAATGCTTCCTCAGGAGCGAATAGGGCTAGCGCAGGTACTGACCACGTTCCAGGCGATCTCAGCGGTACTGGCCATTTCACAGTGTCTTTGTTGTCTGGTGTTTCATTCAGATTGAACAGTCAGAGAGAAAGAAGGACGAACCGTCTCCAGGAATATCCTGTCATTTTGCGTCAGTATATGGACGAAGACAGAAAGCTAAGGGCATTTTTTTTCGAATAAAGGAGCAGAAGCTCTAATTGTCTTTCCCCATTGTCATTCCGTACGATCAAATATCGATGATCTCTGTCTTTGCGACGCGAGCTTGTAGTTTTCCAGCATAACTGATTGCCGTTGTGAAGTCAGAACCAAAAAACCGGATCAGAGGAGCTTGGATCGACAGTTGGTATTTTTGCAGTAGCAAGGGTTGTGTATGTTTGTTGTAGTTGCCTATGGGCGAGACATATAGTCTTGCAGTTTCCACAATTCCCACAACTAAACAAACGGCGTCTTCCATGACAGAATTCGGTTCTGCAATATTTTCTGCTACGGCTCGATTGTCTATCAGAATATCGGCATTACCATCTCGGCACCAAGATACACAGTCATTGAAGTCCGTTACTGCCATGTAAGTGGGTCTGAACATAGTCGTTTCTGATGAAACGCAGAATTGAAGTTGTCATTGAACTGATAAACAGGTGTAAGTGACGGAGTGTGTTTATGAACTGTCCACATAACATTGTTGACATCTTGGTACTTTGCGGGTTTGGTGTCTGGGGTGATATTCAATGGATTTTCGCCGAAATTTACACTCATTATAAATCACCCCATAGCGGTTGCATAAATAGTTTCAACGTTATCATTTCAGTACTGCAACAGGGAGCGTCACGCTCCCCCTGGCGATCAGAAGTGCAAATTGAGCCACCGGCGCAGTTGTTCGCATGATGGACATCAAAAGCCTGCTAAAGACCCAGGACACCAGCTGATAAATATTGAAAAAGTAGAAGAAAAAAAAAAGCTTACAACGTACTCGTCAGGGTGTCCTCATCCTGCAGCGTCTTTCCAGGTAGAGAAGTCATAGATAGATGGTGCATGCAGACGCTCGTCTCGCCATTTGTCCTCTATCAGGATGAGGTTGATACATCATATACGCCCTCATGGACGTGCCCGTCACGGGAGAAAGGTGATATAAGTCTGCGGTGTCTGAGAAACCGCAGACACTGTTATTTGACTTTATGTGACAAGAGCGTCTACCTTCTGAGGTGCACGCGGATTCTGTGCGGCGGGAGTTATGTGGGAGCTGAGCCACTAACTCTTATTGACTCGCCTGTCACTCCAAACGAAAACAACAAAGTCGAGCATGTTTTGCAGATCAGTACCATGGTGTGAAAATAGATCATAACGTTGTCACGTACCTCACGGTCGTGACATCATAGTCAAAAACTAATATCATGCTCAACACCATGACGAGCTCCGTGGCGGGCGTATCGCAGTGAAACACAACAGGAACACAGGCGACAGGTGCGCTATCACACCTTCTCTCTTATTCAAATATTACTCAGTCGCAAAACGTTACTTTTCGAATCCAGAACTGAATCAATATACATTGCGGTCAACACATATTGCTGTGGAAGTGCAATGGGGATCTAGGCGACAGGTTTGCTATCGCTGAGTCTAGAACCAATTCAATAAGTAGCATTGCAGACAACACATGACGAGCACGTGGCGCATCGCAAGTGGAAGTGTGCAACGGTGATCCAGGCGACAGGTACGCAATTGCACACTGTGTTATGTGGGTGTATTGCAGCAGGAATGGTGCTCACTGATGTCCTGCTTCACCGCCACCTTGGCGTGCACCCTGTCACTGCTCAGCGCGTGCAGTGTACTACACCGTTGTTGAGCTGGCGCAGCAAAAGACGTTTCGTGTCAGCATTGCCGAACGGGGAATTGTGCAGATTTTTTTGTTTGCGGCACGCTGTCCACGTCCGCCCAATTTACTATCAATTTTTCATTTACGATTTTGCATTTCTCTAATGAAGCAATTGGTTTCTGAGGTCTCTGTAATATTTTATGTAGGATCAGACCGATTATTGTGCTTGGAATTGGCATACAACTTATCTGTTTCAGATGGAGCATGACGCTCCCTGTTGCTGTATTTCAGCAAATTTGATAGAGACGGTTAAATGGTTTTTCATCACACACTTTATTTAACATCATCTGTTCTGTGCCGAAAAGGATTCATTTATGCAATTATTGTCATGGGACTAACTATGCGATGTCCTTTTATCATCAAGCGTGATTATCGATCAATCTCACCAGTACGGAAATTTGAATTTTGTAAATCTGTTCATGTTCGGACGTTAAGATTTCTCCGAAAATCTGACACCTGTTAACTTTCCTACATCTAGTCAAGTGACGCAGGTATTCATGGCATTTTCGAGATTAATACAGGACACTTTGGGGTTGTTGGTGATATCAATGATGGATTTGGAACAGAGACAAACCTCTAATTTTGTTAGCCGTTCCATTTCCATTCTCCAGCGCCTCTGACGGGTGACGCGATGAATAAGTCTTCATTGTAAAATCTGAGCAGTCTGATTCGGTCTCGGCTTTGCTCCTTGATAACGCAACATATGCGTTGAAAGGAGTAAGTACCAGAGGGTGGATCAGCCAGGTCCACTATAACAGCGTCGAGCGTTTGTCCTTGTGCACAGTAGTCCGTGAAACCATATCCTGGAGTTAGAGCAAGTTGAGATCGTGGAGATATTTCTTTTACGCCATCTGAGAGCTCCACTTGGAATGTGACGGTAGATGGAATTATAGGAATTATGCCCTCTGGGAGACCAACAAAATGATGACTAATTTTCATGTCTGGTCGAAACAGAATAGCGGCGGGTGGAAACGATAGATGTACAATGCTGTCTTCATCTGCTGTAAGGACATCCTTTACTTCAAGTTCCCGATTATCTAAAAAAATGTCCTCTATAATGCCTTTTGTACCATTTGCGATGTCTGCTTCGGTTGCAATGTTTAAGACAACCATTACTCGGAGGCCTAGGGCTATTTCAATTGAGTCTTCTAATTTACCGGTATGACGAGATGGCATAAGATTGAATAGCTGTTTGGTAGTGTCGTCAAGTGGAGTCAATGATTCCTTTATGACGTCATAAGTGTGGGACACAAACAGCGTGTTACCCATCATCTTGCAATGCCTTTTGACAGCCCCGTGTTCCAGGCTTTCCTGACACTATGTCGAGAAGTGACAAGAACTGCATTTGACCATGGAGCTGAGGAGAAATCGGGTACAGAACAAAGGGGATTGCCAAAAACCAACTTATTGATCTCGTTAAGATCTTCCTCTGTACATGAACCAATGCAGAGCCTTCCAAGTATGTCTGCCCAAGTTACATTGATTGTTCTCATTTGTTTCCGAAGAAAAAGACAGTCGTAAATTGTCAAATAGCGCGCGGCCTATAATTCCTCTATCAGATCCTCCACCATCGGCACAATATAACGCGCTGTTTGAATGCATAACAGGAGAATTGGTGAAATCGCCAAACAAGATGATGTTCAAACGGCCAAAAGCATCATTCGCACTGGCTAGACCCAAAAATGACCTCACGCTACTCGCAATGCGCGACAGATAGTAGACGTGTTCGCAGGTTAGCATTGAGCATTCATCAATGATTAGATATTCGGATTGGCCAAGGTTTTTTCACGTTTAAGTTTGTTCTTTTTTGAACAACGATCTAACCAGTTATCCTCTCTAGACGTGCTTACGGACAACCCAAGCCAGGAATGTAAAGTTTGACCACCTATTAAGCTTGCAGCGACACCTTTGTTTATTGTTAGAATACATGGAGTGACGAAAGTGAAAAAAGCACCTGTTGTGGCGGTTTTTGCCAAAAGAATCTCCACAATTTTTTGAATTGAAAAAATTCGTAACAGAATTTATTAGGTGCAATTTTCCGGTCCCTCCATGTCCTTGAACCAACATTAACAGCTGGCCTGAGGCTCCCCTCGAAGTTTTGCATCTAAATGATCTAAATAGTTCTGAACGGTTTATCCTGGTCTTCGTTTAATGAATTTGAAAGTCCCAATGGCATGGAGTGCGTAGTACTGATAATACGAGATCTGTTTTGAACTTGGGCCACAGATGGTTTGGATTCACGTGTCTTTAACCCAATAGAGGAGGACTTGACACATCCCTGCCAATCTTCAAGTGAAATCTCATTTGACGACTCTGGTAAAATGTTTTCTTCAGCGAAAATGGTTCGAGATGTCGAGCGCAGTTCAATGCTCCATAACTTGCACAGGTTGACTAATCTGTCACTAGCGATCTAGAAAAATTGTATAAGCTGGGAAACCGACTAATGCTTTTAAGCGTACTTTAGCTGGTTCTGGAGAAGGCTCGAGCTGTATGTCTTTTTCAAATATTGAAGATTCATATGCAATTTTAACTGCATCTTTTCCGAATTCAATTTCTCGATCATTATAGAACACGCGTTTTCTTTTCCATTTATTTGTATCTGCAAACTGAAAATCTGCAATTTCGTCATGGGGTAAGATTATATCACGGTCATTGTGTCCAGTTAATGATGTTGTTTCTGTGACCGCCCCATTTCGTTGATTGTTAGCACTGGACATACAATCCCAATAAAACTGTGTATTTTCAATTATTTGAAGACTGCGTATATCTGCCGATCTGTTGACCAATTCCATTGAATCAAACAATAGTCATCGATATGGAGCAATTACAAACTCTTTGAAGGAGTTAAACGCATTTAGAAATGAAGAACTGTTATCTTTTAAATCGGTAAGTGAACGCCATGGTTTTAATAGCATTAACATTGAGGCAAAGTATAATTCCTGGGTTTCTTCAAGATCATAGTGGGGGAACCAGCGTCCTATGAATTCGGGAAGTATTTCATTACCGACCGAGCGGCGTATTCTGCAACGTCCCTCTCGTTTAGCACCGGGAAGATAAGGTATTCGATTGAATGCCTTTCTTCCCCTTTTACGCTTGAGATTTGAAGTTGAGATGATTTCATGCTCGTCAAAGTCTGTTGCATCATCCATATCTTCAGAATCTGTATGATTACCAAGGCTTTTTTGAGATCTTGGAGCAGTGAAATCTGCATCAATCAGATGGTTTGTCGCATTTTGTTTGCTCGGTTTCAAGATTTCATCCCGAGTTTGAAGGTGGAATTGTAAGAAACAGAAATCCTCAATTTCCAGTCCACGATACTGATAGTCACAAAGTTGATCATTTGTATAGATGTGTCCTTCTTGCATTCTGAGGTTGATGTTCTTTTATTATGAAAATTTAGAAAATATCAAGAAAGTATAAACTTGATAATACCTCTTCGTTCACGGTAAGATCACATGTTTGGGCAGACTCTCCAATATTGTGTCTAAAACTGAGTATTATTTCCAGTTTTAGATTAACAGAAACAATCTTACTGTGTTTGCGGTGAATTGAATTCAGGATAAGCATTTTTAAGTGAGCGGATTGCAGAGTCTAAGTATATTGATACATAGTGGTGAGACAGATAATGGTCTTTCCAGCCCATTATAAGTGATATAACCTCAGGAGCACTAAATTCTTGATCACGATTAAGAGCATTTGCACAACGTTGTAGTAGACGACTGTTAGCTTGTCTATGGTCATCAATTGAAGACTGAGCATTGGGTTGCATGTCTTGATATGCAAATCGTTTTGCAAGTAGAGCAGAACAGTTTGTTGAACATTTTCTATTCTTTGTAGCATATGCAGTGATATACCAAATGAGCGGTTTGGTGGCGACTCCTCCAACCAAGCATTTGATATCGTGATTACAAGTGACGCTGAGTAACAAATGTGGATTCCATGAATTTAACCAAGCGCAAATGCGTCGTGGGCCATTTTCTCCATTGCTATCAACCCAATCATCTATTGCTCTTGTAAATGGTGCATTGCGTTTGCACTTTTCTGCTGGACTTTTTTGTGAGTGGCAAGTTCTAGCATTACATTGATGAAACTGTAAATTGGAAGCCAGCATAGACTCCAGGAT
The DNA here is from genome assembly GCA_023014475.1 of Amanita pallidorosea. Lineage (NCBI taxonomy): Eukaryota > Fungi > Basidiomycota > Agaricomycetes > Agaricales > Amanitaceae > Amanita > Amanita pallidorosea. Next base: position 10,550 of record JAEBUS010000077.1, read on the forward strand.
TTTGGATTCTTCATCATACCCATCCACTTCAGGATCAAGAGGTCGAGCATAAGATAAATCCGAAATGGTTCCGGAGTTTGCCGAACGGAGATAATCCGAATAAGGAACATCGGCATGGATACACATAGATATGAATGAGCACACTTTTTGTCGAAATGCGTCTTCCAAAAGACAATTCTTAATGACAGATGGAGGAGGAGCTCCAACAAGCCATAATAACATGTGCAGATGAAGAGTGCCACGGCCTTGAGCCTCAACGACGCCGACATAAGCATTCACAAGTCCAAAGATGCCAGGCCTACGCAGAATGACGCCATCCTTGTTAGCTGGGATGATACCAAAAAGGCTGTCCAAAATAGATTTTATCAGAAATTGAAAAAAATTGGCTGCGGCAAAGGGATCTTTGGCGATGTTGATTGCGCGAGCCCTGCTATTTGGGCCAGCTGTTTTGACAAAGGCATCCAGGTTTATGTCGCAGCCAGCTAAGACTTGTGCAATAGGATTGTGAATATCGGATGGATTGATTGTGATCCAAAGGGATGCGGCATTGAACATGATGATTGTACCCCATATTTTATTTCGAATCGTGCGTCTTGCTTCATCGGTTCCATTGACTTTAACACGAATACCTGTAACATGCTTCTGTAAATCTCGAATGATGGGATTGGATATCTTCTCTTTTCGAGTTTCCTCCCGACTGGCTTGGATAAAATCTGATGCTTTTAGACAATGAATAGCAGTTTCATTTTGGAGGAAAAACCGCTTTTGAATGTAAAGCCGTGCAGAGCGACATATTGCTCTTTTTTGTATGACGCCAAATATCTGAAAAATGAACTGATGATTTAAACGAAATCGTTTATCTCCATAGCGCAGGGCCCATCTAGCATGCACCTCATAAGGAACATCTAATGGCCTACCCACTTCAAAACCGCCGACGCCATATGGAAAGAGAGTTGGAAAAGAACCCAACAAATGATTGGCATTGCTAGGTCCTCCATCAAACCGTTGCTTTGTTATAGGATCAATGCGTGCATATTCGTTAACAAAAGCGCTGCCTCGTCTAACAAAAAATGACGAGTTATCTTCTGTGGCTGTGTTGGACAAAGTGTGCGCCATCAGCTGTTCCGCGGGAATTTCAGAACCATTGACATCCAAGACTCCATGAGATTGGATTGGAAATAAACCAACATCTAGTTAAAATTAATGCACGGAAAAGTGGTAGATGAGGTAACTTGCCCTCAGGAACATCGAGGAAGGACGCCTCCTCATCCATTTCAGATTCTAAAAACGCAGACAGGATTGGAACATTGAAAAGGGAAAAGGCAAGAGAATTGGCTACAAACCTGGAACGTAATTGTCTTTTTCACTTTCAAGTCCAAATTATCAGATACTCGAACTGCAGCAATTAAAACATCTGGAATTTTGTTTTCCGGCAAAGATTGTAATCGTTCGGAAGATATGATAATATTTGAATAGATCGGATTATTGTTCTTCAACCAGAGCAGAGCATTTGCAACTGCGTGACGTCGAACAAGGAGTATGCCAGTAGGGAGGGATTGAATAGGGAAGTTTCCAGGACCAATAAATGTGACGCCAATCACTGACGCCAGAATGGATATCGGCTGTGGAAACAAGGACCCATCTATCATTGCCGAGATAGCAGAACTGTTCAAAGGATATGTCGAAACATTTCCTCTCATGCCACTATTCAAAGCCTCTGGGTCGAATGATTTTGAATTGACTGTCTTGGGAAACAACTTTATCACATATGCGTTGGGCAAATACTTCGCTATGAGGACTTTCTCCGCCATTGTTAGAATGCGCAGGGAGAACGGAACACTTCCAATCCACATCCCATTTGCGAGAGAAAGGCGAGGGGTACAGTTTGAACGCAAATCATTAAGACAAACGTTACAAATCTGTACGTCGTTCCCTGCTCCAGAGCCATCAAATAACAACATTCCATTATTCAATATGTGGGCAGGATGGGGAATATTGGGGCGAAGTCGCACAGCATTCGGAATATTTTGAATAGCGAGAGTTGTCAGTTCTTTGCGTGGTGTTTCCTGTGCACAAACAGTGCATATGCCCAAAGACACTTGATCATTGCTTGTGGCATCAATAAACCTTTTCATGCAAAACCTTTGGACGTCAGGAGATGAAGCTTGGAAGTACGGTCCATTGATAATGTCTTCGATTGAGAGAGTTGAACTTGTTAGCGTTCGCCAGGGATTATTGGGATCATTGGATTTTGTCCATCGCCTATTTTTGATGTCCTCGATTGCGGCCACAATACCATTTTGAACAAGGATAGGAAATGTACCAAACGCATTCATTAAGGCTTGTTTAGACCATTTCCAATCCGATTTACATGTCATGCCTGTGTTGATGATTGAAACCAGTTCCTTTAATGAGATAAGGCGAAAGTCATCTTCCGATGGTATACAGCCAGACATATCTACAAATTTATTAACATCAAAAACAAAAGTATAAGACTGCGGACCTCGCATTGCGTAGGCGTATCTTCCGGACATCACGAGTGGAGAAAAAAAATCGGTACGTGTCAACAAGCTTAACTTGACTTTCTTAACTGATCCTAAAGAAAATGACGAAGAATTTATTTCTCAAAGATCTTTCTCAAATTTATCTAATCGCAAAGCTCATTTCGCTTGTAATGATAACAAAATTTGGGCTAATTATAATACACCTGTATTTACGATTCCTAAAATTGTCGTAATTCAGTTTGGTTATACGTCAGTCTTTTGGTTTTTATTTTAACAATGTTAGCAAAGAGTTTAAAGCCTAAAGGCCAACTCACGTTAAAACGATTCGCTCTGCAAGTGAACGATCAACTGTCTTGACCGATACAATTGTGCCGCAGCTTAATGTTTTGATAAGTAATATATTCCCAAACCATAGCGAATGACAGGCTGATAATGACATGATGCATGAATTGACTTGCTGATCTTTCTAACGGAAGTCAGCACGGACATTCATTTGAGAAAAATTATGAAACATACCAAATATACATAAAAAACTTGAAAAGTGAATTTCATAGGAATCGGCAATGTAAACGGAAACTCTGCAACAATTCTGAGCTCGGGCGTCAAACCTCCAAAATAAGCTTCAAGGTTTGATGGACGAAAGCCTGCATCTGAAGATGATGCATTCTCTAGACCAACATTTACGTTGAGCGCTTTCTTTGAAAAAACCAGGAAAAGAATTCCCTTGACATGCGGGTGTCTATCCTGCACACATGTAGAATGTAAGGTGACCGAAACTTGAATTCATGAAATAAAACGACAAACCGCAGCCATGTCTTGACTTATCCTTAAAATCTGAGAGTGGTTCATACAGGGAGTGAGGAAAAAAAAATCACGCTTTTATCACTGATTTCGCAAAGTTGAGGAACTAAAAACACATGCCTAAGGTGATATTGAAATTCGAGCCAAAGTTACGGAGCGCCTGGTCCACGTCGAAGGTGGTGGGAAATTTATCAGAGATCTTCTCACGATCTGCAGGTTTTTTGAATTTACCATATGACATGACCTTGCAGCGCAAGGTAATATCTGTCAAGATATTAATAGCAGGGAACTCTATAATTATGTCCACATGTACAAACATTAATTATATGACAGATTAGATAAGATCGGATAGATCCGAGATGTTTCCCACGGTGTGGAACGTGTGTAACGGATTACATCCGTTTCAACATCATTTTCCAACCACTACACGCGGGCCCTTATGGCACCGTTGCTTCTTGTTGTCGTAGTCGTGTAGACTCGTTACTTACCCTCGTCTAATATATTCATGCGGAAAGAACATTAGAATGTGAGCCAGCTGCACGCGCCCACACTCACACAGCGGAAAGTGAAAGGGGGTAAAGCACTACCTTCCGATGTATCAGGAGAGAAAACGAGGCCCCTCATATCGAACGTTGGCACGTTCCGTGCAAAGCAATGCTGATTGGTTTATTTGAAAATGTTCGAAACTTCTCCTGTTTGCTTTTCGCTTCCAGCGACTAACAAGCACAAGGCACTCCGTTTAAACCGAACTCACTTCAACTCGTCGTACAACACGGCTTCTTGATTCTTCGTCACAAAGGTGGGATTCGAAGTACTCGGTACACAAAGACGGAAACAAGGTAACGAAAAAAGCGTAACAACCAACTCAAGGCGCTACTATGATTGGGCTTTTGTGCTTTTCAGGCTAACTCGATCTGATATTCGATCTGCCATTTGGCGTGTTATCATGCGCGTGTCTCCATAACATAAATTATACAACAACTTACGCTGACCTTATCTTGGCTCGATAGAGAGCTTGTATCTCACGTAAAACAAAGCCTCTGTCTGTCCTTGTTTGATGACAACTGGTGGTAATAATACGGGGAATGGTTGGAATACCAACGTCTGGGATCCAACGTTGGTGATCATGATTTCCTGGTTAACCTCGCTACTGGCACTTTCAGGATAGACATCCGCCCCCTGTGTTCTGTCAAGACGAGATCATCAAATTTCCAGATAGACTTGCCGCTGCCTTCGGTAACGATAAAACAAAAGCTTCGTACTTGGCAGGGCCCAGTTCGACTTTTCCACCGGGACCCAATATATGTGATACGCCATAGTTGGATTTGAAGCTTACAAAGTTGCTGCTTTCGTTTTCCACGAGGCTGAGAAACGCAAGGGTAATGAACATATGAGAAAAACAAAGCGGCGATATACTTGCGTCGTAACCATTGTCGAGAGATGAAGTTGGTCGGAGGGAGGTCTGTAGGTGGTAGTGGATCAAGCTGATACTTCACTTCAGAGTCAGGCACCGTTTATATAGACCTCCAATATTTTGACAATATTTGTCCGCAGATGCCGCATTTCTGTCCCACATCAGAATAGACCTCGCTGATTCCTGGCCTGGTGACTGAATCTCACTCAAAGTTTAAGGGCCCTTGTGGATTCGCGAACGTTCTGACAGGGAGATTGCCGTATGGTGATTGATCTGCGTTAGTGTACTAGGTAAATTTTGGAATCACGGTTGCCACGAGTCGTTGAACCGCGGATGCAGCATTGTACATTATTCCCTTCCTTGAGCTGAAACCTTGAATAGGAGGCTGCTTTAGTAGCACGTATTCGGTGCCGGTGAGTCCACTGCGCGTCGGCGGGGGAAGGGGAGAGGGCGTTCGCGATAACACATGAGCCGGCTTCTGTCATCGATAAGAGCCGCTGGCCCCATGATTAACCCATACATTTGGCGGGGCCCCCGTATCTTCATCTCCGAGTATCGCCATTTTCCACCGACGCATTCATAGCCCAGATTATGTGGGAAGCCATTTTATCAGGTGAACGTACCCCAATGTCTGGCACGGTGATCATAGGTCCACAAGTGGTACCTGACCTTTCCGGATGCGTATAGAGAAGCAGCATAGGCAACGGCAAAGTCAAGCTGTCACCGCGATAGTAGTTCGGCCGAACACTTGCAGATCCATGTTTGGAGAGTTTCCCACGCTGGCATTCACATGTCGCATGTCACATGTCACACCGCAGCCACTTCTTTAGCTTTCGCTATCCGTACCCTTCCAGCTTCACTATCTCAGCAGGAAATATATGAGACTTGTGGTCACCGTGCCATTGAATGGACGTTGGGGTATGTTCACCTGTGCTTGGATGCCCACAAAATCAATCGCAGACTTGGCTTGTGAACGTGTTTTCTCACTGTCGACAAAAGGAGAAGTTAGGCCTTCTATAGAAGTTGACGTGGATAAGAGTCGTTGCGGCGCGGATGGAAAATTTCACGACAGCTTGAAGGTATCGAGCGCGGGCAACGTATGGCCTACCGATTTCGTAATATTCTCTGCTGGCCATTGGAAAGCAGGTGTCAGCTCCGCTACACAGGGTATTTTCACAAATCCATATGCAAGGTTCAACGTTTAAAAAGCTTGATGATTAAAAGCAACAACGGGTCTTTCAAAGTTGTCAACAGTTGGTCCGGTCGCGGAAATCTTCTGCCTAGGATTCGAAGCCCTTCCATGCAGGACACACGAGAGCAACAACTGCCAGGGCTGAGTGAAGCTAATTTCTAGCGTGTCGTTTGTGGGGGCGGCGGAGACGGTGGGCAGCGAGGTCGTGTTTTTGGGCGCTGGCCGTAGCGAGCGGTGGAGAGGCGTTGTGGATATCAACAGCATCGTGGGATGTGGATGTAATCCAGCGGCGAGCGCATGTTGGCGTTGGCGCGGCCATACCACGCTCAGGCAATCTCAAGAATTGCGGTTCACCGCCACGGCTGCTTCCGTAGTCACGCTGAGCACCACAATGCGTAGTGGAGATTTAGCGGGTAAGTAACCCATTTCAGGTGATGATGCGCAATGGTGCTGTTCAAGGAGTGTTCAACACAAATGTCTATTCTGAGGACCAGCACCGACGATAGCGGATCTGCTTCGCTCGCGCTGATGACGAAGACAGTATGCCCGCCCGTTTCACAAATACATAACACGCGGCTGACACCGATTGTCAATGCCAGCGTCATTGATACGGACGTACGACTCCAGCCAAGCTCGACAACAGGGGGCGACTTTGAAATCGTCACAACAACACCTCGACTTGAAGCTGACCCTGAATGCCAAGTCTACCACGCTCGGGTAATCAAGTTCACCGCCGTGCCTGTGGAGATCTAGCATAAATCAGCTATTTGATCCAAAGACGTTGGGGTCCCCCACCTTCAGAACTCCAGCTCCCTTTGAAACTCGTAATTTGAAGCCTCACTGACAGCATAGTGCCCCGACGACAATCTTGTGTCGACGCTGCATCAAGACAGACAAGTAATTGATGGAATGCGAGCGCCCAGCAGTTAGGCGATAGAGGTAGCGCATTTTACCGTGGCTCTGCAAGTTTAAGAGTTATGCGGTCAAAGTGAGCCATTAAATTACCCGCATGGATGCTAGAATGCACAGGCACATTAAAAGTAAGTAGCGCAACTGCGAACCATACTTATGGAGATATCTGATCTTATTCGCTTTATCTTATTAGAGTATCGAGCGGAAATTCACATGTACAAAAAACATTACAACAGTTCCAATAAGAAACCGTTTCTTCGTTTCTCAGCACGACTGCACAGCAATAATTGCTAACCCTGATGTGTCAGGTGTCGATGCATGGATTCAACTCATATTCATTCCAGCTTTTCTGGCATTGACACGGGCATCTCTGGAGAGTCGAATCAACCTCTACATAACGATGTTGGCTATGTCTTTGGCTGCCGAGATACTGGGTGTCACAACACCATTACTCGACGGTATAACAGCATGAGATGCGGGAATCAACGGAGCCTCGTTACTGAACTCTACAATCTGGAGACATCGGAAGGGCAGCTCTCTCTATATATCATGCCATTATCATCGTTCACATATTGTACTTCAGTGGAGTCGTGGTTGCCCCGTCGTGTTCGCAAGCTGTTACCAAGTCTTCAAGCACCATCTAATTGGTCATTGCTAAGTTCAATGTTTCGCATCTTACGAACGAGCAAACGATATTAACCCTGCATGGATAACTGACGCCATAAGAGTGATTGATTCCAACCTTTCAAAACCGATGTATGTCATCTTAACCCCATGGAAGGTATTAATCCTCTTGGCATACGTAAGGATGAGATAGGCTATCAGTTAGGCTATGCAAGGGGTGATGGCATCTCGGCTTCTGGTTAAAGGACGTTGGACAATGAATATCACCCAAGAAGGGCGAAGGAAATACCATAGTTCTCGAAGTGTCGGGTAGTTAGTACCAGAACGTAGTCGGATTGAAATGATTCCGGCGGCTACCCCCACTGTGACTTCTACTTATGAGCGGTTGGGCAATCGCACTCTATTCATCGCGAATGACCAAGACCACCTCCCGTCATGTGCGCATGTTACTAATGAGTGCATCGACGGTGATGGTGTCGATGGTTGTTTGTGCTTCTCACACTTATTTTGTCCGACTCGGGTGCATGAGTCGACGTTCAATTCTCCCCTTAATAAGTGTCACCACCGTGACCGTAGAAGGTGCGCAGCGGATTCGCTACAGCATGCCTTTGTATAAGACCGCGCACAGCGTTTCCGCTTCTGCCATCCTCTCTACATGTCATCCTCAACATGCACCACCATCGATGCAAACCCTGATGTCTCCGGGATAGGCGTACGTTGGCCTCACATTTCGAGACTTCCCAATACTGATGCTCATTGCACAAGATTCGCGTCAACTTGTACATCACGATGCTCCTCTTGTCTACGATTCCTGACATTCCAGGCCTTACTACACCGCTACTCGAAGTCCTGGTTGGAGGTGCCGGGATCAGTGGGTTGGCCTTGCTGATCACGGCCATAGAACAGACAGCGAAAAATCAGTTGTCGCTCTACCATGCGATCTTTGTCATCCATGTGTTGTACTTCACGGGTATCATGGTTGCTCCATCAGGTGAGCACGTTGACACGCCCCGACAGTAGCCAGCCATCTGACATTATTTGATGATAATTGGAAGGCGATTATCGAGGAAACAGAACTTCATTCACGGTTCGAGCCTTGATTTCCTTCGTCATGACCTATGGAAGCTTCATGCTATTCGCTGGCTATGCGTTCTATGTATGGGCCACTGCCCCAACCTTTGGACCGTCGTCGGATTGCAACAATGATATCAAGTACATCTTTTTCTTCAAATCGGTTCGCGTGACTGTAGGATGGTTACGGAAACTGTGGATGGTTGGCCTGGGACTCACTCTTGGACTTTTACTCATTGTCCCAATGGCTAGCTGCGCATGTTACTGTCTTCTAGGCTCTGCAGGTGGCAGCAGCGGAGGGCGCAGTTCTGCACGTGAGAAGTCGCTCAGAATTACAAAGCCTCTGTGCGTCGCCAAAAAAATCCGTGGTGACCATACTAACTCAGTCTATTGTCATGCCCAGTGCCGCAATCTACGGCGTTGTCATGTTGGAGTTGTACGTGCGTCGTGAGCGTTTACCCGCTGCTTGGCCCTGATATTCCATTGGTTTTCTTCCAGGAGAAACGAAATAAACATTTGGTTAGTACAGGAGAACAGCAATGGACGTTTGGGCAGATTATGGCCCTCGTGCAAATAATCAACAACTTTAACGAGGTGCTCCATTTCCTGATCAGCCTTTTCACGCCAAGCAAAGATGAAGATGAAATTGATGGAAACCCAGAACGGGCAAACTCTCGCTCGATTAGCCCCGAAGGTGCCTTTGTACTTTTTTATATCCTGTTCGGCGCTAATTCTTTTCTATTATTAATTAAAGTGGGTCGAGAGCAATTGTCAAGGCGATTATCCCTATCGTGGAACCGCGAGAGAAAGAACAGCAAGGACCAAGTAGATGGAGGGAACTAGAGAAATCAGACGTTTGAATCGCTTTGTGTAGTAAGATATGCTTTCGTTGTAATTCTTTTTGCGTTCACAGACAAGATCAAGAATCTGAGCATCCTTGAGTTATTCCTCGGATTCCGGAACGTTGTCGTATCGTGATGCCATTCGCCGAACTTTTTTTTTTTTAACTTGTGAAACATCATCACAAACGCATAACAATCCTTTTTTGTGATGGTTACAGTGATGACTGACTTTGCTTGGCAGAAGGTTCCCTGCGCTCATCGTTACTCTAAGCAACAACGAAACAATCATACACTGCCAATTTCAAACCATGATAGGTGTTATCAGCAGTCCCCCCCCTCTAACGCTATCGCCTCTTCCTCCCATGCCAACCAGTAAATTGCTAGTATATTTTGTCACCGTCTATCTTGCGCTGTTGACGGCTGTTCGTTCTGACCCGAATGTCAGGACTTGTACAACTGGCAACCGTCACAGCCAACTGCCAGCATCTGAATACGATGGTTCGCTTACCTTGGACGGTATTTTGCTCTCGATAACGAACACAACAAGCGACCGGAACTCTAATATAATAGTGGTCAAACGCGACTCTGACCCTGAATTCAAAGTGCGTGTGTGTGCCAGTATGCGCTGCATTTTTCCAATTGAAGTCCTTACTACTACTACTACTACTACTACTACTACTAATGGTTGTTCTCTTGTTCAAGACGCTAGTGCTCTCACCCCGCGAAGGGTTCTCCGATACCTGGACCGGATCCATTTCCATTTTTGACAAGGCCTCCGAGCAGGTCGTATTTTCCACCGGTGAATCTAACACTTGGATCCGGGAATCCGCATTCGATGTGCACAGTGGACTATCACCGACATCGTCATTCAAGGAAGCAGATTACGAGGGAGAGGTTTATCAAGTTCCCGTCACCGTCGCAGGGATCAAGGTAGACATGGACGTTGCCCGTGTATCGAAATGTCCAGAGGAGTACGAAACCGCTCGCGTCGGAGCTGGGTGAGTTTTGAGGAGCCTGAGCCTCTCCAACCAATATTTGATGTATCACTGTCACCAACTTGTCAGTGTCGTTGGTCTAGGCTTCGGACTCGGCACCTTCTTCCACAAACCTGCTTTCTATCAACACGCGATAAAGCAAAAACTGGTAAAGGAGCCTGTTTTCGCCTTCGACTTTGGATTCATGCCACTGAACCCCAATGCTCAACGTCAACGTCAACGTCAACCCGAGTTACATTTCGGCGGGCTCGATGCGAGTCGCACCATTATCGGAGAAATAGAGTGGCATCCACTTGTGCCCTTCAAAAGTGCCACGCGCTGGATCATTGGCAAGGGGCATTTTGACGTAGGCAAAGAGAAAGACGCGGTCCAGGGTATGAAGACCCTGATTAACACGGGTGCGCAGGGCGTATATGGTCCCAGATGCCGTGAAAAAAGTCTACGAGCATATTCCTGGGAGCGTGCAGTATAAGCCGCGCCGGTATGCGGTCCCTTGCGAAAATTTACCGAAAATTAGTCTTCGGTGGGGCGCTGGTAAACCATGGGAGTTTAAACATGATAGGTGAGTCCCGTCTTCGGGGCGTGATGTTCTTAAGAGTGACAATGCAGCTTCATCATCCGTAAACTAGAGGAAGGTCACGAAGTGTGAGTAATTCCCCCGTCCTGCGGCGTATACATTTTTTTAGATGGACGACAAAGTTACACAATGGAAAAAGCAAAGAAAGAAAACATGTGCCTCACAGTGCTTAGGGCGAATACACGACGCAATGATCATGTCGATCATGAGGAATATGATTGGATAGTTGGTACTGGGTATGTCTTAATAAGCAATTGCACCTTAGGACTTAGCATTTATGAAACTTTAGGTTCTTGAAGAACGTGTACGCTGCATTTGACATGGGAGAACACTGTATGGGATTTGGGGAGCTCAAGGAGAGTTAGCCGAGTATAGTTATAGTAGGATTTCAGTGTATCTCTTTCATCGTTCTAATGAACAACTATTAAATGCCTGTGGGTCAAGCGACAACGATCACCTACGTTCAAGACGGGAATTGTTCTGTGACCTGCACGTTCAATGCGCCTTTCCTTCCAGTAAGGGTACATGACTTTGGCGATGCGAACCAGATTCTGCAACGGAGGGATCCATCTTCATACGACTGTTCCTCCCAAGCCCATTTGTTGATTTCAAGCTCATATGTCGTCACCACCTCACGCATCATCCGGAAGTGTAGACCCAATTCTGCGATGGAGGGAATCCACGGCAATACCATGTAATTTGAGAATGTGGGAGGCGGAAGAGGTGATGAGGATGTTTCTTGATAGTACGCAACGGTCAGCTCAGTCTTGAGCTGCGCTATCCCGTCTTCGAGCTCATACGCCGTCACTGCCTCGCGCAGCATACCAAGTCAGATATCCAGAACTAGGATCGTATTCCGCAGAAGACGCTTCGTGAGCTGGATGGTCGTCAAGAGGCAGAATAGGACTGACAACCGGCCCCTTTTGGTTCATGTCAATGGGCAGGGAATTGTTCTTTTCGGGCAAGGCAGAGCGCGAAAAGAGGCCATACTGAATGAGGGCGAGACCCAGGCCAGTTCTGGAGCCGCATTTTGCGGCATGTGTGGTATGCAGGAGGTATGTGAGGAATTGGAAAAAGAATGAGGAGATTGTGTTGAGGGCAAAAACAAAGATCGAGCCTGGAGGCAAGTCGTCGACAAGGATACCCGATCCATACAGGTCGGCAGGTGCGTGCACAACGGTTTCCCAGCAGGGTGGGGCAAGGAGAGTGGGACGGGGCTTAGTGGCAGAGGGTCTCGCTGGAAATCCTCTGGGGCTAGGTACCACCGCCGATGAGACGGGAAGAGTTTGAAGTTGGTACGATTGTGTCACGGTAGTGCTGGGGCAGGAGAGCGCCAATGGCTCTGCAGAAAAAGGAGGGAGTGGGTTGGGAAGGATGGAGAGGGTCTGCGGGGATGTTTCCGTTTGAGTTTCCGTGGTCGTTTGGGACGGCGTGAGCGGAAGGACTCGGAGGGGATCCTGGTGGTGTAAGGGCTAATTTAGATCGACCAGTAGGCAAAGTTTTCCCTGATGCGAGGAGATCCTCCATTGGGATCTCGACATTTAGTTTGGCGAGTGCGGCTGCGAGGGAGTCGATGCGGACGCACCGAAGAGCATCAGCCGGAGGTGGGGGAGGTGAGGATGGGGGAAAGTACATTCTAAAGTGGTGCAGCTGGCTCACATTCTAATGTTCACAAATTTATATCCACAAATCAAGACTGAACCCTCTGAAAACACAGACATCCAAATTTTAATATCCTCTTCGATAAAACCTGGATCCATAATTTCTTTGATGTCAAAGGGAAGTATCGGCAGCTTCCTTACCAGTTTCCTCATCGCGGACAAGTACGAGCAGAGTTTTGGCGGGGATAGTGGGCGGAGGATATTGTTTGTAAACCAGACAAAAGTCCTTCTCATGCAGTGCGAACAGCCATAGGCCCCGCTTTTGGGACAGCAAGAATCTCTGAAGGACTCGTAATGCCAATTGCATTTAAAATTACATTGCATTTGAGGGCGTGACCTCTGACCCAGAGCGCCTAGCCGTAAACATGTTTTCACACAAATTGTTCACAAAATTATATAAATGGACTTACCCTAGCCTGCTTTCAATATCATCCTGCCGCGACCGTGAAGTGGCCTTGCTTGATTGTGATTTAGTTGACATTAGTAATAGTATCCTACCTCCGTGACAGTCTGCATTGGTTTCGACGAAAGCGAAGATCGTCTACTGACGCTCTGTTTGTATTATGGAATTCAACATCGTCGAGAACGTAACGTTTTCCTGCACGATTATGGCTCAATATCTTGGAGCACCTTCTTGAAATCTCGTTCAGAATCACATGATTTGTGACAGGAGTGTGACAATGTCTCGTCCGTATGGAGACAGAGGAGCGTCTCGTGGACGACAACGGAGGTGGGCGGTATGGTAGGCAGCGACACGCAAAACCAGGGGACTCAATGTTATCACATATCATGAATTTATTTAATCGAAATGTTTACGCTTGCTAGAGTACTCATGCCCATCCATAGCCAGTGCCGCCATCCTCCGCCTTCGATTTGATCTTGACTTCTTTGTGCGTTCGTTTCCTGGAGTCGTCATCTCTTGCAAATCGAATGCTTCAAAAGGTTGAAGTGAACGATCCAGGAGAACTTGGTAACAGTGCATATTATCACCAATTGGCTGGAATGCGTCTTTTGACAAGCCTGCACACAAGATATCGAAGGCAGTAATTGTATCGTAATAATGTCGGTCTTTGGGGTGAGGGCGAAAGCGCACGACAGATGCCTGAGACGCCAAGGAAAAGACCATTCGAATGACAGGAAGTGAGAGTCTTTCGGTTTTGTCAAAGTCGCCCAGCTCGAATGGATTCATGTTATTCAACAATTCTGGACTGATATGGTCGGTGTACTTAACGTGATTCTTGACTTGGACAAGAATGGCCGTCACAGTCCTGGGAGAAAGCTTTGCTGTCTTGTGACAAACAGGCAAGATAATGTCGACGCCTTCTTGGGTCCGTGCGCACACTACCATCGCCCCCCTCGTGATGAATTTCCAGAGCTTGTTAACTGAGATCATCCTTGCATCTTCAACCTTGATGACATGGTTGAACCACATGCGATAGTTCTCGAACGTTTCTTTGAATGTTTTATTCTCATTCTCACAGCGACAAAGTATCGGGAAACATTCTCGCAAGTTCAAGTATGCACCAGCTGGAAGTAGGGCAGCCATGAATTCATCAACCGATATCCATCTTTTTTGATGGTCGCGCGCCGCCTTGTCACGTGCTTGCATGATGATGAGCGCCGCAACCGTCTCGCCACGTTTCCCAAGGTCAATGCAGTTCAAGTCCATATGCGTAGCTAGATGCGACGCCGGATCCTCGCGACTTTCTCGTATGATTTCAGCTGCAGCCTCAGCTAAAAGCGGTTCTGAACCGGAAATGGTAATCAGTCTCTCTAGTCCACTAGTTGGGCTGATGCACAGGCGCATATGCCGCTCGACTTGACTACGAGCGACTTCTGATCCAGCCATGTCTATATTGAACTCCAGAGCGAACCGCACCGACAGGCAGGCCAAAATTCCCTCCCTCTCATTTCTAGGCATCTTAGGGCCATTCAGCAACTTCTCCACAGCGAAGGACGTGAGATCTTCATCAACCTGCGAGAACTTGTTTTGCCAGGCGTCATAGCGAGTCCCAAACCTACTCAAGGAAGTAAGCTACTTGCGGAAGGAAATCCCAAATGGACGTACAATGGGCGACCTAAATGAGATATCCACTTCATTGTGGTAACGTCATTTAACGAGACATCTGTCGGATCGAACGCGATATCGTCGAAACTGGTCTCAGAAATCGGATGCAAAATGGGATACTGGCAGCTCGAAATCCGGTTTGAAGGGTCTGAGTTTATCTCGGGAGAGAATTGATGAAAATATCCTGCTGTCGAAAGGAACAGCGCAAATATGGGGAGCTTATTTAACCTCCGCAAAACGCGCCGTAGCTCGTAGAACAAAGTCTGTTTCCCTCCGTGGTCATACTTGAGCATGTGGGACTCGTCGAAAGAGATGACAATGAGCGGCCGCTGTGGCCCCGCTGACACCTTCAGCACCTCAAATTGGTCTAATATCTTGCACAGCTTATCTCCGGCACTTGTCACGTCATCTGTCGCACTCTTGCCTTTAAAACAGTACCTGGGGTTCGTTGGTACGCCATGCTCCTCTACTATGCAACATTCCAGTGACTTGAATGACGAGATTTTCACGATATAAATTCCAAACGTCAGGTAGACTCACACTTTCTGCCTCATTAATTACTTCTTGGTAGAATTCCAACCGATATTGATTGGGTGTTTCGAACGATTGATCTTTTGTCATAAGATCACGGAAGGCAGATGCCAACTTCTCTTGGCGAGATATGACAAGGTCTGGCGTCTCGTCTTCACGAGGCTTCGGATCAAAGAAATCATCAGGATTCACTCGACAGCCTGCAAAATTGTTGGCATGAAACTGAGAAAATGATTACATAATAACCACCGAGGTCAATTGCAATGGCTGTCAAGCGTTCACGAGTGACGTTCAACAGCGAGAACACAAAAGCATCTAGGCTCTTTGCAATGTCATTTCCATTGCGTGTCTTGGTAAGCCAATCACGTAGTTTAACATCGGGAGGGGGGAATCCTATTCAAAAATATTATAAGCACGTTCAAATGAAAAAGGGAGATGTGAGACCTTGGGGTGAAAAACGCAAACACATGGGAATCGTTATTATTTGTGTTGAAAGTTCGTCCACCATGCGGGACTTTCCTGTTCCCGATGAATTGATGATACTAGTTAACCTCGCATAAGCCCCTCTTGTAGGGTCGAGGTAATCAGAGATGGTATCAAGGAGCACATTTGCGGCATCGCCTTCGATATTGGAATTCCATGCTATCACGGTAACTGTGGGGGACGATAAACATACTAAAGAGGAGTTTGGGGAATTGCAAACCCTTTTTGGAATCCTCGACCCTCAGCGGCAATGGCTTATAATATGTCTTGTGTTGCTTTATTAAAAAGACCTCTAGACATAAAATATGATCAGAGTGCTTGAATTAAATGAAGCATAAATGTACCGTGATTCAATAGTTTCTCCCAAGTCTTGTTCTGTGCCGTTTCCCTCAACAAGGAAATGACTTGATCCATCCCTAGGCGGATAATATTTTCTCGATATCCTTCCTTGTCCGCAAGACGGTGGCAAAGTTCTGGATTCTGTGATAGAGCAGCGTGAACGATGTTGTAAATCCACTCTAGCATATGTTTGATATCATCGCCGCTGGCATTAAGGATATACTGGTCCAATTTGGAAAGTTTGGCACAGGCCCGTCGGATAGCGTTCTTATCGTCCTCGTCAATTTCCATGGGGGTCTCGTCAATTGACATGTTGAGGTTGGACGTTAGGGGCGGTTTGCTTTGTCGTCGGGTTTAAGTTGATGAACAAACACATCCAAAGTGTGACCTGCCGAGTCGTTACCACATGACCCGTCAGACCCTTCCCGCTGCAAACCCAGGACCCGCACCACCCGCCATCAGACGTGCATATCCGTACCTCAAAGCCACCTTCTCCTTCCTCATCCCCGCTGCCATCGCGCTTTATCGCCTGCTTGCACAACTCGCGTCCAAAATCTCCAAACCAATCCTTTTCCTTTCGCCCATCCCCATCATCATCTATCTACCTTGTTTCACCAATTGTCGTTTTCTGCGATGTTGTCCTGGACCTCTTTGTATGGACGCCGCTGAGAATGGCGATATACCTGTTTGACGCGTTGTATCCGGTATACGTGTTTGGAGGGGTGGCCTGCATCACTGGCTGTTTGTTGGGTCTTCTAGGGAGATATGTGTCGGACACGTTGGTATATTTTGTGGCGGAGATTGCGTCCCAGAAAGCAGCAGAGGAAACCGAGTCGAGTGTACCCGAATCGCACCAGGGCAAGAGGGAGGAATAGTTCAGTTTTGGAGGAACAGACTGAATCATTGCTCGCTTGTACTAATACTACGCAGCGGCACGTGATCCAGAGCGTCTCTACCAAGCGCCCTGCAACGGATGCAACTGTTTGCGGAAGAACAGCCCAGACGAATAAACCTCGGTGGCACCTCATGCTGTGACTTGAAACCCGAACTTGAAAGACGAACTGTTTCAATTACTTAAGAAAAAGGGAGGAACGCTAAAAACGAGAGCACGTACCAGCAACGACTCGACCAGGCACATGTACCGTCACCTCCACATACGGATGCACCACCACCCTCTCCGCCTCTCCCGCCCACTCGAGTCCTTCAGCCGCGGCAGCTGCTGCGCTGAAATAATCTCAGAACATGCTCTGCCATCCTATTTCCCAGCAGCAGCGATTTACATCCTCCCCCCTGGCAGCGCAGCAGGCTTGAGGACGTACTCGCTCCGCCCGTTCCGCTGACACGTCGTGTGGTTAATCATATACCCCAAATCGAAGTCTGCCAATTCATCGCGACCAGTTGCACGCCACACGACCACTACCAGTGCGGCTCGCAGTTGGTCGAGTTCACCCTCAACCCGTCCCCGGGCTTGATCATCTTCGCCTTCGTCTCCGAGAGCGAAAACACGCGCTCGGGTGCGTACGTCACTTTCTTGCTGATGCCTTGGGACTTGACGCCGACGGTGTAGATCAGGAGGGACTGTAGCCTGGGCGAGATCCTCGGCTTTGGCTTCCCGCCGTTGCTGCCGCTGCTCCCGCCTGGCGTGGTCGAGGCAGCATGGAAAGGGAGGGCTGAGGGGTTCGCCGAGACCACTGGCGTTCCCGCTCCCATTAGCAAAACCCGCGCCTGACCCCCAGACCATCGTCGTCACGTCCTTTGTCTGCCACCCACATTCATTAGACTCACGTGTACAAACCAACACAAAACGAATCGCACCTTGAACACAATCTTCCCCTTGAGCTCCTCCGGACTAGGCACAGCCCCAACCTTCAACTTGGCAAACCACGGCAGTGACCAACGGACAGCTCATCGCGTCAAGTCACACTCTTCATCTCAGCTTATGCTGTGACTGTCTGTTATGATTGTTTATATCTGATCAACCCCTCAGGACAAGGTTACCTGCTCAAGCGCTCACGCTGTGTACAGCATGGGCTAATTAGTAGGTAAACCTCCACCGCATCGCCCTCCAGTGCATTATCTCACTGTTTTATGCGCATATGATCATCCAATGGGCCGTACAATGGGCCAAGCCAGCCATAACGAGTTGGGCCTAAGGAAGCAGGTGTGCTTGGGAGAGTGGGTGACCTGCGAAGGTGGAATCTTCGTGGAAATACATGGAAGTGACAATGCCGGGGCGCCTGCCATTGTCGTCTAAGGAACCAAGCTCGTACAGGTCTCGGGGGCTCTGGCAGCACCCACCCACACCTCATTAGATGAGTACCGTTATTCCGCCTCACTTGCCCTCACCATCACCACCTCGTTCTTTCCTTCGCCACTGGCCCTCGTTCTTGCCACCTTGGTCTCGTTGACAGCGAGAAATTGCAGAGTGGGGTAAAAGCATAATATTAATGCCCGATATCCTAGAGTCCTGCTGCTAAAATTCATTGCTCCACAACGAAAGGGGATACCCGCATCTTAAGTTCAGATGGCAGAAACATTTGTCGGCGATGATGGGACAATGTCGCAGATACCCTTCTTGCAATTCCAGGACCGGCGGTAACCCGTCAGGGTTTATTCCTTCATAGCATCAAATCATGAGGGTGGAATCGCGGACACGTCCTATTCCAAACGTGACAATGATGATCTGACTTCAGTCATCAGCGCAGAATTGGAGACTTCCATGAACTGACCGCGGAAACCAGTGGCATTTGACTGATCTAATCTGCCTATTCCAAGAACAGGAAAGCTTTCATATGATAATAGCATAACGCGGTTTCAATCTACATTTGTGTCGCTGCATAATTGTACTGGGCCTCTGTTCTATAATTATATCTGCGTCAATTTTCTGATTCATAAGCTGATGCTCACCCACAACTCTGCCATCGATAAGAGTCACAAAGTGAACAAATTCAGATGCGGCACGTGGTGCATTCCCTTCCTCTGGCTGAATTCTTGAACAGGAGGCTGCTTCAGTAGCACATATTCATGAATCTGATGGGTCTCAACAGGGCGAAGGCCAGAACAGAAAGCTAGAAAAAGTACCGCCATGCTCGACTTGCACAACGGCGAATCGAAAGAGATTTGGTGGGCTCCAAATCATTAATACTCCCAGTCACAGGCCCACGCCACCAGCGCTAAGATCTGAACCTTGTATACCATGAGGTACATTTAGAGCCAACTTCTGCCCTTGATGAGAGCCGCGTTTTCTCCATGAACCCATATGGCATTTGGCATATTCCAATTATCTTCATCTCCGAGCAGCGCCATTTTCCACCAAATGCGTCATAGTCTAGTTGCTGTGTTTATGAATGATGAGCTGCGTATTTACAAACTTGAGCATAGCCGTATGCATGATTTGAAAATGCCTTTGTGTGACAAATTATAACCCTCTATTCGGTTTTTGACCTCGAGCGTAAATTCCCATTATGGCCCGAGAGTGTGAGAAACTCTCAACATCATCAACCGTGACGATCATGCAGCTCGCTGTGCAAATCCCCAACATTGAGCAAGTGTTCATCGACTCATATGTATAGCAACTAGTAATCGTGGGCGCTATACGGCTCGATTATTTAAGGACCAACTTTCCCGCCGCCTATCTTGAACTACCACGCTACCTTGTATACCTTGGAATGGACGTTGGAGTTCGTTCACCTGATAAAGTGGGTGCTTGCACCCCCCTCCGAGTCGAATTTAATCGCGAACGTGCGCTTGCGTCATTACAAGCAAATCTCACAGAATGTGGGTGTGTGAATGCGCCGGTGGAAAATAGCGATACTGTGGGGTGGGGCGCGCCAAATGTATGGCTCTCGTTGATGGAAGGAGATCCAGTCACTATGCGATCCAGTCACTATGCAGTGATTTTTTCCAGATTAGAATGCTTCTAACCCTTAAACTCTGTGTCAGATTCAGTCACCGGACCAGGAATTTCACGTCAGCAAGGTCTATTCTTGATCCGAGGCAGGCATCTGCGAATAAATATTGTCGAATATTGAAGACCTATATAAATGGTGCCCAACCTGAAGTTAAGTATCAGCTTGATCACCTACCTTCTACAGAGCTCTCATCGACCAACCTCATCTATCAACAATGTCTAGTGGAATGCAAGTATACCACTGCTTTGTCTCCCCCATATATTCATTGTCCTTGCGTTTCTCAGCCTCGTGAAAAACGGCAATACTGTCGACTATATATGGTTCGAAACTAACTACGGTGGTGCATCATATATACTGGCTCCACTGGGTGGACATGTCATACTGGAGGCTTCCGGCATCCAGTATAAAGGTGCTGATATAGGGTCATCGAAGTCGGGAGTAAGTCTATCAGCAATTTGATTATATTGTCCTAACAGGGCACAGGGAGGTTCTCTATATCCTGAAAGTCCCAGCGAGAGTCGCAAGGCTTTCTTTGGGATCATGATTGCCAACGTCGGACAGAAGACGCTGGTATTCACCCCAGACGAGTCCGAGCCATCAGGCACAGTTGTCATCGCCCCCGGTAAGGTGGAAACCTTGCCGATTCGCAAGGTATACACCGTGACGAGTGTCGAGAAAAAATGATCGTCAGTGTCGCCACCGCATAATTTGTGTAATGCATGATGACATAGGGAATTGCAGATGGAATTGCAGAACGAGTTAGAGCACGACATCCCCAAATCATTGAGTTGATTGTTACGTTTTTTTGTTACCTTCGCTGTGTACCGAGTACTTTGAATCCCACCTTTGTGACCAAGAATCAAAAGGCCATATTGGAACCTAGAGTACGACGACTCAAAGCGAACGGAATGGTTGTGGTTGTGATCGCGGATAAATCCATATCACCGGACCATCTCGTATTCGCTATTAGATATAAAATCAGGAGCCGGTCTACCAAGCACAGAGGAAGAGGAATGGTGATCAAATGCGATCGACGCCAGTGTCAGGAATGGATGAGAAAAAAATTTCGAATGTGAGGTCGTGTTAGTGATGTGGGCAGTATAGGTTGTAGAAGGGATGCGTTGTGGTGGAGGTGCAACCAGGATGACGGTAGAAGGATGTAATAGAGTTGTGAAAGGAGACAGACGGCAGCTGCAGCGCCGAAAGAATGTCCATGACCACGGAAGAGCGGCCCGGGGGCAACGGTCGAGAGCGTGGTGGTAGCATGTCCAGCTTTTCCAGTACAAACGAGGGGGCAACAGATATTTGAAGGAGGTGGGCATGTGTGACTCATGCGAGTGATAGATGAATCGATGAATGACATGATGACAAAGAAAAAACACAACGTCCAGTGGAATGGCCACGCCATCACCGACCACGACCAACGGCATCAGAGACGTTGGATTACATCGACATCCTGTCAGCCGCGATACTGCTAAGCCAGCGCCCAAAATCACGACCTCGCGGTTCCGCCCTCACAAACGACACGCCAGAAATCTCACCTATTTCTGCGCTGCCCCAGATGTTGCTCCAGTCAGCCATGCCTGGTGTCACTGTGCCAGGCCAATCCCGCACTTCTTCCACATTTCCGAATACGTCTTGGTCATCAGCGCTCAGCAGGGACAGACGCTTCGGACACCAGGAAGAAGATTTCCAGTATATTGTTGTCAACCAGAAACCCTTCGTCGATACCAATCATCTAGCTTATCGAACCTTCCACATAGACTTGTGAAAATCCCCTGCGGCCTTTGTAGCGGAGCTAACACCTGTTTTCCAATAACCAGAGGGGAAGATAACGAGATTGCGGGTCATACGTCACCCGCGGCCCCGCGCTCGATACTTCAAAGAACCTTTTTTATGACTCTGCAAAAATGGTACACGTGTTGTTGCGTTGGGTAGTTTCTGTCGTAAGGGTCGTGGATTCTGCCGATTTGTCATTCCCAAATCACTAACAATACCCAGATTAGCATAAGTCAAATCACGACATGTTGTACGAGCACGTCACTTGAATAGGGCTCAATTTCATGTAAACAGATCTCCATGTATCGCCATTGAGTCGCCGACCCCAAATTCTGAACGATTCAATGTCCCTGACCTCCCCGCAATGAGTTGCCATTGTCGATCGGGCCCAACATCTCCTTTCGTCAACAGTGAGAAATTGCAGAGTTGTCCGGTATGCATGCAAGATCATACAGTCTTGCTGCTAAAATTCACTGCCCCACAACAAAAAAAGAATACATGCATCTTATGTTCAGATGGCAGAAATAATTGGCGGTGGTCAGACAAATGTCGCAGGTACCTTTCTTGCAATGCAAGGACCGGCAACCCGTCGGGTTTATTTTTTTCATAGCATCAAATCATGAGTGTGGAGTCGCGGACTTGATGGTCATTAGCGTGGAATT
Organism: Amanita pallidorosea; assembly: GCA_023014475.1. NCBI lineage: Eukaryota > Fungi > Basidiomycota > Agaricomycetes > Agaricales > Amanitaceae > Amanita > Amanita pallidorosea. The sequence continues at coordinate 32,916 of JAEBUS010000077.1, forward strand.
AGACACTCGGCCTATTCCAAGAACAGGAAAGTGAGTTTCCACATGATAGCAACAAACGGGGGTTCAATCGACATTTGTATTGATGAGCGCTTGTACTGATCTTCTATTCTATATTTATGTTTGTGTCAGATTTCTGATTCGTCCTGCTATACAAAGGCGATGCACACCCGCGGGCCATCGATAGGAGTTATGAGCTGTTGAACTGCGGATGCGGCATGGTGCATTCCCTTACTTGAGCTGAATTTAGAGGCGGCTTTAGTAGCACATATTCGGTGTTAATGAATCTAATGGGTGTCAACAGGATGAGGACCAGAACAAAAAGCTGGAAAGAGTACTGCCATACTCACCTGGGACGATGGTGAAACGAAAGATGTTTGGTTTGTGTGCCTCTGCTCGATGTAAGAACGTAACGTTTTCCTGACGACGACATGACGCAACGCACCAGCGGTGCATCCTTAGATATAGTTGCTTGCACGGAAGGAAAGGGCAAATTGTCACTCTTATTCGTCGATCCACTCTTGCGTTTGGCCAGCTCCAAGTACCGCTTGATCTCATTCACCCAGATCGCTAGGTTGTGGTGGTGAGTCGTGGCTGAGGCGCACGGTGAGGTGCACAGTGGAAGGATGGGATGGAGTTGTGAAAGGAGAGCTGCCACGCCGAGAGAATGCCAGCCAGAGACGACCAAGAAGAGCAGGGTAACGGTTGAGAACGGGGTGGAGGACCTGGGGGTGCCATGTGTGGATTTCCAGTACAAGCGAGGGGGCACATGATATGTGGCATGAGGCCTGGGTGTGATGGTATCAGACTGAAGTGCAGGTGGAAGTCCGGTGCCATTAGCTATAGGCGGGTTGAACGAACTCATGGCCACGCCATCACCGAGAACGCCCACGACGCGCTCGCGGTCGTCGACAACGACCAACATGAGCCCGACGGCGTCAAAGACACGCCTTCCGTTGGATTACATCAACATCCCGCCAGCCGCGATGCTGCTGAAGTCCACAACGCCTCTCCACCGCTCGCTGCAGCCAGCGCCCAAAATCACGACCTCGCTGCCCACCCCGTCTCCGCCGCCCTCAAAAACGACTCGCCAGAGATCAGCCTCACTCATCTCGTCGCCTTCTATCTCTGCGCTGCCCCAGTTGTTGCTCTCGTCTGCCCTGCCTGGAGGAGTCACTGTGCCAGGCCAAACCCCCACTTCTCCCACTTTTGCGAGTACGCCTGGCTCACCAACAGGTCCAGGTGCTTCGAACCCCAGGAAGAAGATTTCTGCAGAACCGGTCCAACTGTTGTCAACCAAAGACCCATTGTCGCTGCCAATCATGTCCGTCAACTTCCGCCGCTTTGTCAGTTGTGTCGGTCCCGTGTTCTGGTTGCAGGACAGGATTGAAGAGATTGTTATCTGGAAGAAAGGCTGGATGGTGACGTGTGCGTGGTTGTTGACCTATGGATTTTTCTGTAAGTCTTGCGTTCCCGTTGGACAGATGATTGATACAATATATGATGCAGGTTATTTTCCCCATATGCTTCTATGCCTACCACATATAGCCCTAATTGCGAGCATTCTTGCAACTTATCCATATCCTACTCATAATGCAAAAGATAGCGGAGTTATCTCGTCAGTCATACCTGACCAACCTCTGCCTCCAGAGGGATCCATCCCATGGCAAGCAAACATCCACGGGATCCAAAATCTCATGGGCATATTGTAAGTTCTATCACCACGCGTTTCCTTCTCACCCTTAACACCATCTAGTTCGGATCTAATGGACTTCGTGAAACCCTACGTTTATCATCTGCGTTTGACCCCCGCCCACTTATACGCAGACACGCCATCTAACGTACAACCAACATCGTCCCAGTCATCTTCTCCCGCCCCTGCAACTCCCACTTTAAACCAACCCACGACACCAACTTTTACATCCACCACCGCTGACCCTTCATCGCCCATCACCACATCACCACGCCCAAGCGCTATTTCATCTCCAAAATTACGAAGCTCACCATACACCCATCATATACTCACTCTTCTCCTCGTTACACTCGCACCACTCGCCTACATCGTCTCTCTGCCCGCATTTCCACTCCGTCTCGTCATATTCTTGGCAGGAGCCCTACCGATCATGTCTTTGCACCCTTGGGCAATCAACGTGCTCCTGCCTACCGCTGTCATCATCGCACACCATATTTGGAACTCGCCTTTACCCGAACACGTCGTGAATGCGATTCAACAGGCCAAGGTGCACAAAAAGTGGTTCGAGTCACGGTTCGTCAGGAAGCCGATAGAGATGGTGTTCGATGAAGACAGTGAAGACACGTTGATTGTTGGAAAATCAAAATCTGCGTCATTGAAAATGGTCGTTGAGCGTGTGGTCGATGACGAGCGGTTGTCGGACGCGTGTTGGCAGTCGGAGATGCGAGAGGTGGAATTGTGGGAGAATGAACGATACGTAGGTGGGTTCCTTATGTTATGACTGCAAACTGAGTTCGTGACCCACCGTGGTTGTGCGTGTGCGTGTGCGTGTGTGTGTTTTTAGGACCAACATTGTCCGAGTCAGTGTCGACCTCTCCCTCCCTTGAATTCGGCATGAATACGAGTCGGTCCTCGTTGACTTCTCTCACTAGCTTTGGTAGTATGGGTAATCTTAATCTCAGTGGCTCGCCTCAACGATCGAGAACGACGAGCCGAGGTGCGAAAGGGTCATGGAGCAAGGGCCATCTGAGGCCCTCTGAGCGCGGACCGTGGACGAGGAGGAGGGACGGATGGAACGGGTGGAGCGGAAGCGATTATGGACGTGGACAGGAAAATGGTGCAGAGGTCGAGGGCCAGGTCAAGTACGTCTGCTTGCGCAGTTCCTTCCTTTATGTGATTGAATGGACGATGACGCAATACGTCGTAGCAGCAGTCTCACGTTTCCCCTCGCGCCGGGGTGGGCGTTCGTTGAGACGGAGGATTGGAGAAAGGATGTTGTGGCAGAATGGGCCGTGGATGAGTGCGGTGGGGGTGACGAAGGTGAGTCTCGAACCGGTCCCGTTCTGGTGTTTTGATTTTGGACCCCGACAGATGGATGGGTGTATACGAACGATGCCTGGTTAAATCCCCAGCGGTCTCCGTTCGGGAGAGTGTTGGACGAGAGTGATACAGGTGGCGGTCCATATGTGACGCGGAGAAGAAGGTGGTTGAGGAGAGTATGGAATGATCCTGGAAGTGCGCCTAGGTTCTGATTGTTTGTATGCCATTCAGTGAAGAGATGTCTAGCCATTGATTTTACGTACGTCAGTCACTCAATTGCTAGAGGATGGTAACACTTTCTGCAAGTCATAGAAGGGAAAGACTTAAATGAATCTAATCATGACCACACCACTGCATTTAACTCACGGCGCAGGCTCTCTACTCTCTATGTATGCTCTTTCCTAACTACAAGTATGGCTGCAACTTGCCCAGGCCCAGTGTTGCGCGTCTGAGTCCAGCACTGTCTCTCTGTCTCATCCTCCCAGGGACCGTGAAAATAATGGAACTGTGAAGATAATAGAGATCCAGTCCGCATCTAGACGCATCTGCAGAAGGTGCCCAAGCGGTTGATATTACAAGCTCGTCGCGCCCCGTCTGGGTGTGCACGGCTGGCAGACGAAGACGGGTGAGGAGTATGAAGCGGATGGATCCTGCGGAGCACCCGCAGAGTAGAGTAAGAGCATACTAATACCCGATATCCTTGCTGCTAAAATTCATTGCTCCACACAGATACCTTCCTCATGCAATGCCAGGACCGGTAACTGGGTTTATCTTATCTTAGCATCAAATCATGAGCGCATGAGTATTGAATCGTTGTAGTGCCTTGAGTTGATTTGTTGCGTTTTTTTTGTTACCTTGTTTCCTTCGTTGCGTACCGAGGACTTCGAATCCCACCTATGTCACCAAGAATCAAGAGACCGTATTAGAGTCTAAAGTACGAGTCGATGCGACTTCGGCCTTTGCTACAGCGGGGCAGACCTCCAGATGAACCATCCTGGCAGCTAGACTAGAATATCTCAAAAAGCGAGCGCCCTCAGGCTTCTCGCAGCTTAAAGTAATGGAGTGCTCGCCACCATGTCCGACACTCGGCCCTGGCAGGATAGTGTTGCCAATGCTCAGTGACATAATTTCTCAGTTTGTTAACGTAGACGGAAGCGATCGTTGCGAATTGCTTTCCCGGCACTAGGCATCAAAGCGCGATACATGTGACTGGTGATGCAACACTTCTTGACCAACGACCACCATTATCACATTGCTGCTTCATTCTGCCTATTCCAAGAACAGGAAAGGGACACCCGTTTCCATATGATAATAACATAAAGGGGATTCAATCGATATTTGTTGTCGTGCGCTTTCTGTTCTATATTTGTCTCTTTGCTATACAAAGTTGATGCTCACCCACGGCGTTGCCATCGATAAGGGTCACGAGTTGTCCAAATTCAGATGCGGCGTGGTATATTCCCTTCCTTGCGCTGATTCTTGAATAGGAGACCGCTTTAATAGCGAGACGAAAGAGGTTTGGTGAGGGTTCCTCTCCTCGACGTTGAAGGGTTCAAATCAGTAATGTTCCCTTCATCACCGAGTATCGCCATATGCATAGCCCATCTGCCGTGATGCTTTCGTAGGGAGTATTAAATGACTTTGACGTGTTACTATGAGGATGAATAATGAGCTGCGTATTTACATACCATGAATCGGACTTGCCTTTGTGTGACTGCGGCCGACAAATGATAAGGTCCTATTCAAATTTCGGATCTCGGGTTTACGTAGGGGGCTCTAGGCTGAAATGGGAATCTGGAAGGCATTTCCGATGTCACACCAGTTGGTTACGAGATTGAATGTGTCGCAAGATGTGCAATAGCCTGGTGAAGCGAGTAGCGCCATTTAGTCAATATTTGATTCAGGAGCATGGTGGACCCGAACCAAAAGCAAGATAGCTTCTTCAACATATCGAGTCGCTTTGGACATCTCGATAGTGAGGCTAGCCAGCGTGGGAAACTCCGGAGTACCGCCTGGCATGCGAGCCGCTCCACCATGATCAGATAGTTGCGTCATGACAAGTACATCTCACAGAATCTGGGGTACGAACGGGCCGCATCTGTGGAAAATAGCGATACTGAATGGTACGCGCCAACTGTATGGGTTCAATCAACGTCTTCATGGAGCTAGCGACTTTCATAGATGTCAGATATTTCCAAATTTGCGAGGGATATCCAGTTACCACACCGCCGCGATCTCCGCATCAGAACATTGCTCTTGAAACAAGTTCAGTCATTGGACCAGGAATTTCACGTCACCGAGGTCTATTCTTGATGCCAGTGTGAACCAATCGTCTGCGAATACATATCGAAGGTCTAGTATATAAACGGTGCGCAACTCGAAGTCAGGCATCAGCTTGATCATCTATCTTCTACAGACTCGCTCTCATCGACCAACTTCATCTACTGTCAACAATGTCTCAGGGAGCGCAAGTATACTACTGTTTTGTTTTCCTCATATATTCATTGTCCTTGTATTTATTAGCTACGTGACAAACGGCAGTCAGGAAACTATAACTTTCCAATCCGTCGCTATTACACAAGAACTGGTTCCAGGTGGAACACTCCAGCTTGTGTTTCGCTTTTATATGGCTGCTGCAGGGGCGCCGGAGGCGCAGGCAAGTTTATATAGCAGTTTGATGATCTTGTCCTAACAGGGCACAGAGAAAAGGTGTCAATCCTGAAGGTCGCGGCCAGCCAACTAACACTCAGGCAGTCTCGATTAGCAACATCGGACAGACGACGTTGGTATTCACCCCAGTCGTCAGGAGGCTATCAGGAGAAGTTATCATCCCTCCTGGAAGGATGGGGGATTTGACTATCACGAGCTACACCGTGACCGTCGGCGAGCCTGGCGGGCCTGATGAGCCTGATGAGTAAACAATAGTCGCCAGCGTCGCCGTGTGTAAGTCGCTTCATAATTTGTGTTATGAAGATAGAAGCATGATGACATGGAAAATAGCAGATGGGATTTCAGAACAGAAAAGGCGAAAAGGCCTCAAATCATGTTGATCGTTACGTTATTTTGTTGCCTTGTTTCCTTCGCTGTGTACCGAGGACTTTGAATCCCACCTTTGTGACCAAGAAGTAAATAAGCGTGTTAGAACTGGAAGTACGACAAGTGAAAACGAGTTCGGCTGATGGTCGGTGATAGGCCCGAAGCGAGGAACAAACAGAAGATAACGACTCTCAGAGGATTCGATCATTGAATCAATCGCCGATCATATTTAGGATTGCCAGTACTAGTACGGAAGGTGTAGCCTAGGCGCGTACGATTCTACTAATGTCAGTGAGTAGATGTCCAGTCATTCATTTCCGTTACGTAGATGGATTGCTAGAAGACGATAACAAAATTCGCAAGTCTTTGGTAAAGGATAGACAAGTCCTTCCGTTCTATGTTCGAGAAGACAGCACTAGATTTAACAGAAAAAAGAAGCCAACTAGGACAATAATTGTAACACGATTATGCCAATAACCAAGGCTTTCCATAACTGCATGGATGACGGAACGATAGGAAGGGCATCGGAATGGAAACCACCTGTTGGGCTTGCCGTACTGGACGCCGTCGCCGTCGCCGTCCCGGTCCCGGTTCCAGTCCCATTTGATGATGACGCGGTGTCTTCGAGGGTCCATTCTATCACGGTGTTGTTCAACACTCCAAAAATCATGCCGACACCAATGTCTGAAGCTTGAAGAGTAAACAGGAATTGTTGCGTCTCGTTAACAGCTATGCCTTGACGAGATTCACTATCGCAAGGCATTGTGGGGTCGATATTATTTCATAAAAAACTCTGTATAAAACCTACTTTGTATATGAGTTGCCTTCATTGGCAATGACGACTGCGTTGGCCGCTGCACCGGACAGTATTTGCACTTCGGCCGAATATCTAATGTGAAGGTGATTAGTAAGAAGCAAAACGTCTTCGATGATGAACTTGCGTTCCGGGATTTAGATCACCAAAGGGAGCAGAGATGTAGGGGGTCGCGTCGTTCTGAAGATTGAATGTGTTATCTTTCGAATTCAGGTTAAATAAACAAGTCAAAATAAAGAAGTATCCGCCAACTCACTAACAGTTGTCGTTCCAGTCATATGAATCGTGTCTCGCATCTTCAGGATGGGTCTCCTTATAGGCTCATCGAACGAATTATCTGCCAAGCTTCCGTTTGACTGTGTAGTCGAGCACCTGTTTACAATCGATACTGATCACGAATTTCTGGCCGGCTTGAATTCCGCTCCCTTGATACAGGGAACGGAACAAAGCTCCCTGGATGCAGTTCTGAAAACCAGGTACGCAGCTGATAGCGCGCTTATTTGCCGGGAGAGTGTTACCGCCTTCGTTACTGCTGGCAGGCGGGAACTAAGTAACAGGCGTTCAGTCCAACACGTGGCAATTTGTATTAATCGGCCTCACGTCATTGCAAGAGTCCAAGTCCGACGTATTTGTACCATTGTTGATCAATGCGCTGCAATACCCAACAACACATCCAGCTGCTGTTTGTTTTGCCGCTCTTGCGGATGGCGAAATCGGTCCAGAGTAGGTCAATGTCGCTGTGTTCTTTCCTTGCATACCTTGAAATTTCGTCAGCATCTTTGACAAAGAATATCGCAGTTGCGTATATACCGTTGCACATGTTTCTTAACAGCTATCAATCCGTCAACCACGAACTTCCTGCAATCAAAGACGGCCAACTCACGAGCCCATTCTTCTCCCAGTCAAGCTTGAACCGGATAATCCTGCCGGAATTTACAATATCTGGTTATGGTCAGGCTGTCATTGTATGACACGTATATTGTGACGTTCGCACCTTTTGATATGCATTCGCCCAGTTCACATATTTCATCGTTCCCGCAACCTTGCAGTATCGTCGTCGTCAGATTCGAGCTGATCGATGAGCCATAAACAAATGCGCACAGGTATTACCGCAACATGCAGATGTTTTATACTCGCCACAACACCCTCCACCGCTTGCGCTATGAAAAAGAGGTCAGAGCAATTCAGTGAGCGCTTAGGAAACCAAACCCGGACAGGTCGGAAATTGCGGACGCGTCTTCATACGCGAGGTGGCGGAGGTTAGATAAACCGTTGCAGGAGTTTGCAGTACTAATTAGTAAGATGACAGAAAAAAGAAGAGCGGGGAACGAGCGATGCATTTCTCTGAGAAAGAAAAGGATGTACCGACTCCACCTGGTGTGTGAACCATGTGTCCATTGCGGGCAAAGGTAATTGTAACTTTCCCGCGGGTCCTTTCTTTATACGTATATCCAAAACGAGCCAGATGCGGTTTTCCCACGTCACGCGTCAATCTGTCAAATATGACGTATCTACACCCTGCACGTCCAACTTTTTTTTTTTTTTTTTTCGTATGTGTTTGAACTAGTGTCTCAAGAATGCAAACCTCATAACCATTGTGACGCAATCGAAGGTAGCATGAACACGCAGTCACAAGGGAATGACACGAGAATCACAGGCTGATGTACGAAAGAGGAATTGGAAAAATGTAGGATGATCGATGACGCCGTTTCAAGCGCCGAGCTGAATATGAAGAAGGGCCGTCGGCACTATGGACCACCGCCCGTTTGTTTCAAATGCTCTATCCATATATTCTATAGTTACAGTGCAATGCGGCGCCCTTAACTGGCGCGCCGCTTTGTTCCCCACATATCGACTATCAGGCATCATTCCCTGCAACATCATTCCTGACGCCAAGGCCCTAGCGTGCCGTGACAGCGTGACGTGACCCCCAACGCTTCTTCGTGGCGACCATCGTGGATGCGATGGATATTCCTGAGATGACTTCCACAACAATTGTCTTCTTGTGTGCAATGAACGGCTCATGTTCAAGCGGGCCGTCAGTCGCACAAGTTGGCGTGACACATGTATCACTTGTTACCACCAGTTGACAGGTATGGAGAAATTCCCCCACAGTGCGAATACTCCAAATGTCAGAGGTGGGATCTAGACTTTCCCTTACCAATTTCAGGTACGGTATTGCGACGGTTGCAAGGTGTAAACGCGTGGTCTTTCAAACTCCGGCAAACAGCCACCCATTAATCATTACGCTAGGTACTTGCACGCTTTTTACCCAAGTCCCCATTGATATTAGGAACATTCCACAGCCAATGATCCGAAAGGATAGGAAATGGATGTTCTGGCACTTGCACTTCTTGCGCTATCGAAGTCGGGTTGTTGCAACAGTGGTGTAACCGTAAACCGTAGGCCCACTACCCGACGTTGAAATGCCACCGTTTGATATATGATTTCAGAATCATATTCTGATACTATGACCGTCGCTTTTTCCGAGTGAGGTACAGCTTGAAGGATACCCCACCACATGGAGTGGCGGTGGGTCCCTGGAGATGGCACGGAGTACACTTCAATTTGTAAGACTATGACGTTCTTGACAGGCCGAGCACGTCGACTACGTATGAACTGCAGTCCAAGACGTCAATATAAGCGGTCGTCCAATAGTCCTACTAATCGGTCTCCATCCGCCACCGTGCCAACTCTCCTCGCTCGCGCCGTCAAGATGATGAATGACAGAGAAAACATTGTCGTCATTGGCGCCGGCAGCGCCGGCTCTTCCATCGCTCGCCAACTCTCAAAAAAACTCAACCCGACCAAGCACAACCTCATTCTCATCTCTCCTCGTAATTACATGATACACTATCCCTCCGTCATCCGAACCCTCGTGCACACCGTATTCGACGAAGAAAACGTGTTTATTCCGCTTGAAAATCTCTTTGAACACGGACGCGGAACCCTGATGATCAATAGAGTGGTTTCCATAAAGGACGAAGGACCGCACGGGGGATATGTCACTCTGGAGGATGGCACGAACGTCAATTGGTCCGTTCTTGTCCTTGCACCCGGTAGCATCTGGGAAGGACCGATCGCATTCCCTGATCCACGAGACGAGTGCCTGGATCATCTTTTGAAGTGGAAGAAGACATTACGAGAAGCCAAGAATGTCGTCATTGCTGGCGCTGGCGCCGTGGGTGTTGGTACGCACATCTTCAGTTCCAGGCTGGGATGATAGCGATCATTTTGTGCAGAACTCGCAATGGAACTCAAGTATCGCTTTCCCGTCTGTTTTTTCTCCCCCCTTTTAACTGTCATAAATTTGTGACAAATCCCGTGTTTTTTTTTATAGGACAAAGATGTTACTGTCGTTCACAGCCAAGAGCTACCCATGAACGACTATTATCCTGAGAAATGGCGCAAGGTTCTAGATAGACGAATCAGAAAGCGAGGGATTAAGCTAATCGCCAATGATTACATCGACGACCTAGAGCTAGAAGACGGTGCCGTCAAAACGCGTCAAGGCGCATCATTGGTTACTGATCTAGTTGTAAGTAACAATAACTCTCTCTCCCTCTCCCTCGGATCCTACCCCACTATGATAGATACCATGCAGAGGCGGAAAAGTGAACACTGATTTCATCGCAACGCTCGGCGAAAACGTCCTCTGGTCTTCCAAATGCGTTCGCATTGATCCCGCGTTCCGACTCTTTCATCACAAGAGAATCTTCGCTGCTGGCGACGTCATTGAATGGGAGGAACAGAAACAACTGACCAAGGCCTTGAATCATGCCGAAATGGTAGCAAAGAATGTCATCTCCGTCGCGCGGAGAGAGGATCCGCCTATGATCTATAAAGGTTCCGCTGAAATCATTAGCTTGAGTCTGGGCAAGGTGAGCATGACAGCCCTACGCAGTAGGATTTCATATCATGTTTGACAGGGACGAGGTACAACGTATTTGAGCTATTTATGGGGCTTGGAGTTTGGGAATATGTTCACGAGATCGTGGAAGAACAAGCACCTCGTGCCTGATGGTGCCCGACAACGAGTCAATGTCAAGTCATAAACTCCTGATACTCGGTACTTTAAACCAATTTCTTCTCTTTCTATACCTGACTGTCATAAACTGCAGACGATATGTAAAATAGATCGAGTAGCGTCATCTTGGACCTTGATTATTTATTCCTCGAATTCTTTGTCATGTCGGACCGTGCTCTCGAGTAATGTCTCGAATATTCAAGAGCAAACGATGTAATTTTAGTGATACAGCCCATATCGAGCATTCTATTCGTTCGCTCTTTGAGCATCGCAGAATTTGTTTACTACAGATAATTTAGCTATCGATGAGGTTGTGTCTTGTCAGTGAGCCATCAATCACACAATGAATTGTTGAATGCTGGAGCAGAGGACATACATACTCATCAAATTAAAGTGCCCATATCTCCATGGATACTGTGCCTAATTACATAATCCCGAGTCCTTGTTCAATGAAGTCCATCGGGATTATTACCAAGGTTACTCGAGTAAGTCTAGATCATTGATACTAGCTTCACAAGTTAAAAATCAACTTCAATTCCATTATGTCTTCTATCAATTTTTTTGATTTCAACTGGATCTCTATCTCCATAGATGTTATCTGGTCAATTGACTGGTCATCTAATTCTAGTTGGTCTCATCAGTTCAAAGTTGGGCTCAGATAAAAGGTCAGGAGCAAGAGACATGCACAGTCTATTAGATTTTGCTTGACTACATCAGGAAAAACCTGAATCATAGAGTTGATCTTGGTGACCCAAATTACCACTTGAACATGGTTTCAGTGAACCCATGTTGTGTGAAATTGGACAAAAGTCCCAGATCATCCATGGCCCACATTTTGGTTGTCAACATTAGATCTGAGTAAACTGTAATTTATGCATGATCACAGATTTTGACTACTCAAAATAGATATAAAATATAAAGTCATGTATGATATACTTCAATACAGGGTGCCAGTTTGTGATCATGCATGGCCATGCACAATTACAGATGACCTGTGTGAGTCTCTATACCCCTCCTTCCCCTCTCACAAGCAATTGACCTGAACAACCTTCACCCCAATACCCCTAAGTATAGCCCTCAATGCAGCTATCACTGGTTTGACCCTTAGAGGGTATTTTCTTTTCTTTAATTTCTTTTATTTACATATATTAGAATACAGGCAAATACACAAATATGTACATACAGTAAAAGTGTATATAAGACCAGTAGATATTCAATATATGTTCAGTTGCTCTTTCTTGCCTACCAGCATGTGAGTATCTCCTCTCTATGAGAGTAAAGACCTGGAGAGGTCTCTGGTCACTGTCTCTGACAGTGATACAATACTCTTGTCATCACAGACGTATGACTCTGTGTCTAATGGACACATGAGCTCATTGTTCATGACAGTGACAACCACTGAGACAAACTATGTCTGATGGACATATGATTGCTGCTCAACACCTCATTTGTTGTCAAGCCATCCATCACTGTCATCAGTGATGCAGAGTATCTCATCCTTTCAGACAGGTGCAAGCACATTGGGCATGTTCATCACACATGTGGGAGATCCTATTTGGGGTATTTCGGAATGGCCTGGCCAAGCCATCCCAAGTCCATGTGTGAGTATCAGTAGGCATATTCCCAAGCATTCATTTGCATTGAGGTGTGTAGGCTTGGATTATCTCTACATTGTGTTGCTACTGCCCAATCAAACAGTTGAGGTGCACCTCATTGAAATCCAGTCCATTATCCCAGTGATTGTGGCCCTTACAGAGGGTATGGAGGACAGTCATCATGGTATAGTTCTTGAATGGACAGTAATTGTGGCCAGCACACACAGCTACCAAGTGCCATCCACACAGTGATCAGAAAAGATGCAATTGGCACACATTCCACTTCAACAGAATGCTGCCAGAGCAATGTAAACTCTCATGTGTGCTATTCATGTATAGACAAAGCTTAAAACATGAAGTGGATCACATTCACTGAAAATATAATCATCATTCCAAAGTGGCATGTTATTGTCATTGTGAAAATCAAAAGTAGATATCAATGTCCATATCAGTCATGAAATATCATTTACACAATACAGGAATGTGGTTTGCCATATCAGCAAGTACTTGGGCTCTCACATTACTCCACACCACTGGTCCTCAGTTAAAAAAATTGAAATCAAGGCAACATTCACAATGTCCTTGCAACATTATACATATGTACATATTTCAAAGCATTTCCTGAGATACAGATTAACAAAAGAATGGCAATTAAATGGAACACATACTGTCAGATATGAGTCTGATTATATAGATATGCAAATAAATCTGTATCATTGGATGGCATAGACTGAGCAGTAATCTGAGTTTTGAGTTTCTCCACATGATCCTGTTTCATGAACTTGTCACAGGCCTTTTCCAAAGCTGTCCAACCATCATCCCTTTCCCAAAATGCTTGCTTAGCAATGATGACAATTGCTTTGAATTGTTAACATGAATCACTTTTATAAATGAAAGAACAGTTTACCAACTAAGGCTTGAGAATGTGATGGCTTATAAGACTAAAGTCAATACAGAGTCATTCTTGGACAGAAGTTGGATTTTAACCTTCTGGAATGCACTTTTGTCATGCTCTCCTATTCCACATGCATGGATCACAGAGGACTAATGATAGGTGTTATTAGAATTTGAATTTAATGCAAGTGGCAAGCATACAAGCTGGAGGAGATTAATGTGCTTGGAAAGAAGATAAGTAATATGACTCACAATCTGTTTTTTGGTCATGGGATCACATGTCAGGAGAGTCTATGGCATAAAATGGGCACTATCACTCACTCTCTATTGATCATGGGATCAGATGTCAGGAGAGTCACTGGCATTTAAAATGGGCAGTGTCACTCACATACTGTTGGTCATGGGATCAGATATCAGGAGAGTCCCTGGCATAAAATGGGCACTGTCACTCACTGACTGTTGGCCATGGGATCAGATATCAGGAGAGTCCCCAGCATGGAATGGGCACTGTCACTCACATACTGTTGGTCATGGGATCAGATGTCAGGAGGGTCCCCAGCATAAAATGGGCACTGTCACTCACTCCCTGTTGGCCATGGGATCAAGTCCCTGGCATAAAATGGGCACTGTCACTCACTTCCTGTTGGTCATGGGATCAGATGTCAGGAGAGTCTATGGCATAAAATGGGCACTGTCACTCACATTCTGTTGGTCATGGGATCAGGTGTCAGGAGAGTCCCTGGCATAAAATGGGCACTGTCACTCACTGGCTTTTGGTCATGGGATCAGATGTCAGGAGAGTCCCTGGCATAAAATGGGCACTGTCACTCACCCCCTGTTGGCCATGGGATCAGATATCAGGAGATTCCCTGGCATCAAATGGGCAGTGTCACTCACTGGCTTTTGGTCATTGGATCAGATGTCAGGAGAGTCACTGGCATAAACTGGGCACTGTCACTCACTCTCTGTTGGTCATGGGATCAGATGTCAGGAGAGTCACTGGCATAAAATGGGCACTGTCACTCACTCCCTGTTGGCCATGGGATCAGATATCAGGAGAGTCCCTGGCATAAAATGGGCAGTGTCACTCACATCCTGTTGGTCATGGGATCAGATGTGAGGAGAGTCCCTGGCATAAAATGGGCACTGTCACTCACTGGCTTTTGGTCATGGGATCAGATGTCAGGAGAGTCCCTGGCATAAAATGGGCACTGTCACCCACATACTGTTGGCCATGGGATCAGATGTCAGGAGAGTCTATGGCATAAAATGGACACTGTCATTCACATTCTGTTGGTCATGGGATCAGATGTCAGGAGAGTCCCTGGCATAAAATGGGCACTGTCACTCACTGGCTTTTGGTCATGGGATCAGATGTCAGGAGAGTCCCTGGCATAAAATGGGCACTGTCACTCACATACTGTTGGTCATAGGATCAGATGTCAGGAGAGTCCATGGCACAAACTGGGCACTGTCACTCACTCTCTGTTGGTCATGGGATTGGATGTCAGGAGAGTCACTGGGATAAACTGGGCACTGTCACTTACTCTCTGTTGGTCATGGGATCAGATGTGAGGAGAGTCCCTGGCATAAAATGGGCACTGTCACTCACTCTCTGTTGGTCATGGGATCAGATGTCAGGAGAGTCACTGGCATAAACTGGGCACTGTCACTCACTGCCTGTTGGCCATGGGATCAGATGTCAGGAGAGTCCCTGGCATAAAATGGAATGTCACTCACTGCCTATTGCTCATGGGATCAGATGTCAGGAGAGTCCCTGGTATAAAATTATCAATGTCACTCACTCTCTATTGATCACATTTGATGAGATTGATCATTCAGCATTGCCAATGACACTAACATTCTGTTGATTAAGCAGATTGATTGATGCTTCTTTGCAAAATGTGCAGTATAGCTTACTTCCTACATATTCTTGGACAGCCAATTAAAAGGCTAAATGAACTGCCACCTACTTTCTGTTGCATCCATCAGACTGCTTATCAGATGCAATTCAGCATCATTTACCCACTATTGTCATATTGTCAAGCTTGAATGGCAACAGGTTATACTATCACCCACATTTGTTTTCAAAGTCTATTCAAAGACAATGAGGCAATATGTATGCCTTGTAAATTTCACCATCTACCACATGAATATACTCACCTCCTATGTACAATGCATCAGGTACATGAGATGAAAGTATGTGGATATAATTACATCATTGATTGCCTTTCCAATATGTGGTCATTGTTAATTCAGTGTGAGAATGGCATACCATCCTGGTCTGGTTGTACCATAATCCTCCTGACATAAATTAGAATGCCCTTCACTTACCCAATAATATGGGAAATATGACACCACAATGTCAGGAATTCCTCTCCATACAAGTTTCCTGCTCAAAACATGTCTGTAATGCATCACAATATGTGCTGGTCATAATCATGGAAGATCTCACTGAAGAGCATTTTTAACACAGAGATCCAAGTTGTTTGTCTGAGTTGAGACAAAGAGATGATGCAAACTGGAATTGTCAATTGTTTGAGCTGTTTTATCTGTTAGTTCAGGACAATCATTTTCAGCCTTGTCCATTTCTAACACAGGGTCATTCATAACAAGTTAAATAGATCTTATTGCTGACCTTCCAACTTCACAAATGCCTTTGGAGGGTGATCTGTATTCATTACTCTAGGCAGGTAAACTTCCTGAAAGGTTTTTTCAGCATTTTCTCTGGCCCTTTCCCACAGCACCTTGTCTTCTTCCATGTTAGTAAGTTTACCCCATTCTTGTATGATTTGGCCATCAAACTTGGTGAAAACCAGCACCAAAGGAACTGTATTTCTATCAATAACTGTGGTTGGAATGACTGCTCACTTACCTCCAGTCCCCTTGTTGAAGAACTGAAGCTCTGCATGTGCCAGGGGGTGAGGACTATCCATGGGTATACAGTACCTATGGCAGCATATATCAGATGAAACATAAAAACATTAAACAAAATGCAAATGTACCAAATTGCATGCAATTGATCTTTGAGATCAGTTGCCATTGATTTCTTCTCAATAAATTTCCAAACATCCTCCATCTCATCCTCAGAACCAGCCTCAAAGCCCTGTGAGTCATGGAAGATGAAATTGCTGCCAGGATATGTAATCTGGTCCTCAATATCATGAATACCCCGCTAAAAGGCGGTTCTGAAGTCAATGGCAGTCAAAGTGTACAAGCCAGCCCACCTCTATTGATGGTTTCAGATGAGTACCAGGTTCCTTCTCTGAAACAATTGCTTCAAATATGCCAGCCCCTTGGGCTTGGGCTTAGTATCAAGTTGGACTCCATCCTGATCATATATAATGGGTTTTGTCCCCTTGCCACACCCACAAACTTTCTCAAGAATAGTTGTCTGCCTGCATTAGCCTTCCAATGACAAGGATGCGAAAGTGAGGGCATGCATATCGATCCTTGAGCATATTCACTTCAAGGTCTTTCAACAATTGTAATTATAGTCAGAATTGCTACTTTCAAAACTCACCCACTGGATGCACACCATGAGGATATGCAGTCTCAGACATGGCTGATTTGATAGTGGAAAACAGTATCTAGCCTGGGGGCAGTTGAGAAGGAGAAATGTATATAGACTGAAGATGTTACTCATACTCAAAGTAAGTCAAACTGTCGAACAGCGTATGGAGAGCTCGGCCAAGTCCCTGGTATCGGAACGATGTGCGAAGAAACTAGCGTCTGGGGCTAGAGCAGTGTGACAAGAATATGAAAGCTGCGCCGCTGAAAGATTCTGATACTTGTGCGTCGAGTGGGACGCTGAAGAGAAGAGGCAAGGCTGTGCGAGTCACTTTGTCACAAAGTCCCTCCGTCACGCTTTGTCTGAGTCGGCAGATACTTTGGCTTGGGCCTGTCAACTAAATACAGACAATTTACGGTCCGCATGACACCTCTGCACCTACTGGCACCCCCATCAAATCACACGGAGTTGTCACCTATCACAGTAGATCTATGATGCAGGCCCTTAGGGTAGCGGGTAAGCTTCCTTGACGAGCACCCCAGCCGCTAGTATTGGAGGGCGTAAACGTCCCCGGCTTTGGCAGTCAACTCGGCTGGCTCCCCTTCAAGACTTCAAGTTCGAACTCCAGTGGATTTTGAATAATCTAGGTCGGTGCCCCAGATATGAATACGACTACTTCCGGAGATGGCGTCAAGGCGTTGATTTCATTTTCCTGGAACGCGTGGAACGTAGACCCGGGGCCCGTTGAAGTGACGTCGTTCGAAGCTTCGGCGTGTTCGATGTTTCCTTCTCTCGCTTTGGAATGATCCGCCTGAACGGAACTCATTTCTCTTCTCCTTTTTGGCCCTGTCGGTGCTCAGCGCTCAGTCTCGTCATCGGATATCCGCCCTCCTAGCATATGCCAGACCACAGCAGCCATCCCCAGCAAGGCCGCAAGGACGAGTGCACCCGGCCCCACCGCTGACCCCGAGGACGAAGAAAACAGCCGCTAACGGGAAGAATCCACTCGAAGAACGAGTCCAACCACTGGAACGAATCAGAATACAAGAGCCAAAGGCAGCGAAGCAGATCATCACCGCAGTGATCACTTGGAGTCGACCGACAATGGGAACTGTCAACGGGGACAACGTACTCGATCCGAACGCTGACAGCTGGCAAGTGGGACCGCCGAGGGCCCGTCTAAACATCAACGAGGTGCGTGCTATATTGTGCTCGTAGTTGCAAGGGTGCTAATGGTACTCTTCTCTAGTACCAGATTGCAAGCCGCATGCATCCGACCCAACCCTCAGTTGACATCCCCTCCCTTGGACCACTACCAACACTTGGCCATGATGACATCCACCACATTCCAGATGATCGGTTTGCACCCAGTCCCAGGAGTGTACATCCTGTTCAAGCTCAAGCTGCGCCACATTATATCAAGAACGGACGATCAACGGCCTATACTGCACACACCTCCATTCAAATCCAAAATCGACTCTATTATTGTCCAGCGTCTCATCCGGCTTTAAGAACGGGTCGGTATTAAACGCCAGGTGATCTACTGTGTATACCGATTCATCCGGCTAGAATGTTTGAAAACCCAGCCGCAAGTATTACAGCTCCGCTCACGCGAGCACTGGCAATAACCAGCGTGCCTGTACAAGGTATGTGGGATGAAGGGGAGACTTGGATCATGAGGTCTCCAGGAAGCAGTTGGGCTAAACGGTGACCCAGTGGAGGCGTTCGATCTTGACTAAAATGCGTGGTCAAGGTTACAAACGAGGGACAATATAACGAACGCTAATAATAGAATGATGCGAACAGAACAAAAAACAGAGATGGAAACAATACACGGTCGTAAAAGGAATGTGTCACAGGAACTTCATGGCCAGTACGAACCGTCGCCAAATGTCAGATCAGGTCAGATCGCGGTTCGGAATGGTGTCCCCGTCCTCCTCTTCACCCTCCTTCACAGGACCTTCTTATCGCCGATAAGGCAGAAGGCGCATCTTCCTCGGCGTCGTCACTGGCCGCTACGCCTCCGCGGTGCTCGAATATAACATTTACTCTGACTATAGCCACCGGAAAGTGTGGCCAAGTTCAAGAACGAGAGACGGGATACTCCACAGAACGTTTGCATCACTTTCGTCTAATATAGGCCGCGCGGACTTAACAGTCTAGCTTGGCCCATTTGTCGGATCTCACATCAAACTCTGTCGCCCAAGCACAGCTAAATTCCCGCTATCTGCACCGCAATGACTCACAACAGTCCCCTGCTTTTGTTCTCGTTAATTTTATTGGCACGGAATACCTTCTCAAGGGAATTCGACAAGCATGATTGGATTTTATAACTGCAGACAGAATGTCGCCCCTATCATCTACTACATAATCAATGACAGCCTCGTTCCCGCCGAGAACGTGTACATGTACTGAATCAGGACAATCATTTATCAGCATCAGGACATATCAAGGACGGCGCACGGGCCAGAGTAACGATCAGCCTCGTTCCCAAAAACATGCCCAGCAAGGCCGCAGGAATCGAAACCTAGCAATGGCCTCAACCGTTTAGCTATGACATTTTCGGCTCACAACTTGAACAGTTATGCCCAAATGTACATCCAATGCTCGAGCCTAGGCACGTTCACCGTTTGAGTTAAGAAAAAAAGCCCGAGCCACTAAATTTTCGCGCGCTGTTGTACTACGACTATCTCCTAACATTCCTGACGAGATCGAACTCATATGGCGGTCAAGATTTACGCTTTCGACGTTTCTCTACATATGGTGTCGCTATGCGCTCGTTGCCAACCTGGTTTTCCTTCTGGCATTTTTGAGAATTATTGGTGGGAGGGTTAGCCCTAGCGCACGATTGCACTTTGAAGATCAAACGTTGACATTCTTAACAGTTCATTTTACAATTTTTGTCACCGAAACCCGTGTTTGACATTCTTGCAGTTGCGATAAGGGTTACCTGATCAGCGGGGCGCTAAGCATTATCGGGCGTCTTTCCATTCTAGGTGAGCGTTGATGCATGATGATAGACTCATACAAACTTTCCAAAACAAAAGAAAAGCTAAGAAAGGTTTACAGGTGCATGGGGGTTGAGAACGTATGCGGTGTACGGTCGTAGCCGCATCATTCTCGCATGGTTTGTGACTCTTGGGTTGGCGTCGTTCATCTCGGACATCGTGAGTAGTGGCTGTGTCGATCTCAACCGTTTAATTCAGGACTGTGAAGATTCACGTAATTGGAAACCGATGTCAAGGCAATGTTCGCTTTCCAACGTACGTCTAAAAATACTTCCTGTTGCGTGATATTTCTGATTTGTATGGTCCGTAGATGTGAGTGTTGCCTAGTCCCCGCTTAGCTTTCATAGACTCCCGATAGCCGGAAGATTCCTCTCCGTTGTCGTATGCTGCTTCGAGTTCTCCGCTACTGTTCTTACCGTCGCGCGCTGCTTCCAAATAATGAGGGCTAGCGGAAAATTGAGATCTCAACGAAGATCATATGCGTACCTTCTTGCCGAGCAAGGTTCGTCACGCTTTTCATGACATGCACGAATAACATGAGCCAAATGTAAATGGTAGGTATCTTGTATACTGTGTAAGTTACTTCTAAAACGCACTGAGATCCTGTTCAATTGGAGAAATGCGGGTAGCGCCGTGTCTGGCTTTACAATTGGTTCGACGGTTCTGAATTTTGTAAGTTCTTGTTGTCTTTTGCGATATCTATTTAACGTCAACAGAGATTCTCCGTATGTTGATATTTCTGCGTACTGCCGTTTATCTTTCTGAATGTCCCTGCTAGGGGGGCTTTTTACAACGACTATTGAATGCGCTAACGTTGCCGTTCGTGTCCCCTTCACTTGCGCAATAGCGACCATTAATCTTCTTTACAGCCTATCTGGTTTAACAACGGCGCGCTTCCTGTTGCATCTTCGAAAGTGGAGCCGGAAAGGGGTGTTTGTGTCATCTGGCGGCCTGCCCAGTGATGTAATATTTGCTAGAACGCCGTCAACTTTCATTTCTGAGTTTGGAGAGGATCCTGTGCAGAGTGCGCGGCGAGAAGCACGGAATGCAAGCATCTCGGTTAGCATTCATTTTACCTTTTGACATGTGGGGCCTCATCGATACTCTATTCAGGAAGGGCTTATATAGCTCAACATTTAGACGGCGTGCCCGCCTCGTGCACAAGCTGCAGCAACGAGGATGCCAAGGAAAAATTCGGATTTGATAATCACTTGACGATTATGGTAGTAGTCTTATGGCAAGAGCTTACTCTCATATATAACTGTGGAAACCGAGCGCTGAGCCTTTTAATAGGCCATTGGATAAATGAGGAATGCTGTCAGAATCTGCTAAGCCGTTGCTTTTGTTCATCGAACGTGGCACAGCCAATTATGTGGCTGTGTGGAAGCCGTCTCGGCAGCAATGCAGGATTTACGTCAAACTGAACCGCACTATTTTCAATCAGTTACAACGTCCCACACCTCTGCTTCGTCCACATGCATTTCATCATGAAACGCCTCCCACGCGGAGGAGTTCCGGCATGCATCATGTATTTGGGTTCTGTCGCCGAAGAATACCAACTTTGAGCTAATAATTGGCTTGGCTATGCCACGTATCTCTCTACTAATGGCGGGCATCAGCACAGTCGATATGAAGGGCGGCGGTCACACGGATTAAATTATCAGCACAGTCAGGTATATCAAGGACGGTCGCAGGGAGTGCAGATCAACGAGAAACCTTTGCCATTCTCCAGGCATGCACAGCAAGGTCGCAGAAGTCGAGGCCCGGCAAGTTGCTCCATCAATCAACCGTCACGTTTTCGGTTGACAGCTCAAACAGTTATGTTCAGCTGTACATTCAATCCTCGAGCCTAGGCACGTTGTTTGATAATCCATCTAAATGACTAAGGAAAATTGACGTTCCGCAGCATTGTTGTACTATGACTATCTCCTAACACTCTCCGACGAGATCAAATTTGTGTGGCAGTCAAAGTTTACATACTTTTCTCTACCTATGGTGCCGCTATGCCCTCGTTGCTAATTTGGTTTACCTCCTGGGATATTTGGGAATCATTCGTGGGGTAAGCCTGCCGAATTGCGCTATAAAAATCAACTTTTTGACCATTTTGGCCCGCAGTCCGATACAATATTTCACACCGAAACTCGTTTCTTGACGTTTTCGTAGCTGCGACACGGGTTACCTGGTCAGCGGTGCCCTAAGCGTTATTGGGCGCTTTTCCGTTCTATGTGTGTGCTCCAGACTAAAAAGCTTTCTGATAAAAACTAAGAAAAGTCTATAGCCACGTGGGGATTGAGAACGTATGCGGTATATGGTAGCAGTCGCATCGTTCTTGCATGGTTTTTGAGCCTTGGACTAGCGTCGTTCATCTCGGACACGGTAAGCGGTGCATTCGTCGACCTCACGCCTCTTCTCACCACCCAAAAGATTCACGTAGCCGGGGATCAATGTCAAGGCGGCGCCCGTTTTCCAACGTATGTCATTGAACACTACCAGTTGCACGTGGTGTCTGACTGTTACCGTCCCTAGAGGTAAGTCTGATCTAGTTACGGCAGCACCTTTATCAACTCCTGGTACTTAGCCGGAAAAGTACTGTCCATCATCGTGTGCTGTTTCGAGCTCTCCTCTACTGTTCTCACCGTCGCGCGCTGCTATCAAACGTTGAAAGTCACGGGAAATGTGAGATCGCAACGCAAGACATTTATATATCTCGTTGCAGAACAAGGTTCGTCTCGCCTCCCACGCCAAGCACAAAAAAGATAATCGTAAACGGTAGGTATTGCGTACACACTGTGAGTTGCACCCAAAACACGCTAGTATTGTGATCAATTACAGAGATGCGAACAGTGTTGTGTCAGGTTTTACCTTTGGCGCAATGATTCTGAATTTTGTAAGTTCCTATTCTCTTCTTTGATCTCAATTTAATGTCACAGGTATACACTGTACGTCGATGCCTTCGTGCAGTGCAGTTTGAGTTATTTAATTTTTTTTCAATGTTCCGATAGGGCGGCTTCTTACAACGTCTGCTGAATGCGCTAACGCTGCCGTTCGTGTCAACTCCTCTTGTACATCATAAAGGTGACTTGACGGGTGACATTGCAGCATATCCGGTGTAATGACAGCGCGTTTCCTATTGCACCTTCGAAAATGGGACAGGAAAAGGACGCTCCAGTCGACAGCACGGCCACTCAGTAATGTGGTATTTGCCGACGCTGACAGGACGCCGACCCGGTCGACTTTCATTTCTGAGTTTGGAGAAGATCCTGTACGGGGCGCACGGCGAGAAGCGCAAGAAATCAGTGTACCTTAGATTCCGGTTACCGTTCATGTACTATTCGGGAAGCGCTGGTAGAATATACTTTTCAAATGGACTTACCCCTTCGGCATGCCCACCTGGGGATGTTGGATTGATATATTTATATTTATATATTGATCATCCATCTCCTACGCGATTGTTACTACACAACGGTCACTACCACACGTTACTGACGTTACTCACCAGTTTGGAACTTACTGTCTGGGCCCTGGTCTTTTCTACATATTGCTTCCATAGGTGAATTATTCATGGAGACGAGAGGGATTGCTATTCGAGTCGTTTGTTCATGGCACAGTCCGCGGCCTACTGCAACCTCTTAATCAAGTCAAGCGCCAGGCCACTCACATGCGGCTTTCAACGATAATCACCCCCTTACGGCACTCAGAACACACGAGGGCCTTGCCTTCAACACTAAACCGTTTCGTCTTCAGAAACGCTGGCGTACCCGAATCCGGGGAACGCGCTTCAACCCTCTTTCGGGCTTGCGCAGAGAACCCTTCCACTATGCCAGCCAAGGAGGAGGATATTTCAGGCCAGAGAGTTCTTGAATCCTTCCATCAGCACATTCGCTTCGCCCACTTCGAGCACCCCCGCAAAGGCGACACGGAGGAATTTCACAGTTGGCTCAACCAGTTTCGAGCCCAAGTATCGACATGGCGCAGGGATCTATCGCAGCCACAGACGGCTCACTTCGCGATGGAGTGGGCTGCGCCGGCTTAATTATTTCCAACACTCATTCATCATTCGAGGCTGAGTCCCGAGCCCTCGAAGACTTGTTTAGACATCCAGTCACAACAGGTATCGAGGACCACGTCGTGGCCCTTGTCGACAACGCAGCAGCGGCCAAGGCAATCTTCAATACGGACCACAAGGATAGCCAGTTCATAGCCATCCGTGCCATGGCTCACCTCCGGGCATAGCTTTCCGGAAATACATCCAGACGACTAACTATTCCATGGAGCCCGAGCCACTCAGGCATCCCAGAAAACGAAGCGGTCGATGCCGGGCCCATATGACCACTATTTGCCACGCGCACTCGCCGTATCCGCGAATTCAAGGCCCCAGCGAGCCGCAATGGAGGGCCGTCCGGACCTCCCAACTTTCAAAGCCGCTCCATTTTAAGGCTCAACGACGGCCGGTCAGCAGCCCTGCCATCCCTAGGTGCCGACCGCCGACGGTTTATCAAAGCTTGCGGAGACAACCCGCGCCTCTTCACGCGGTTCACCAGAATCGCCACTGGCCATATGCCTTCCGGCGAATACCGCCAACGCTTCTCCTCTCGGAAGAAAACACTAGGTGCAAATATTGCCCAGACCACCCCCTCCTCACCCGCTCCCACATCTGTGCAGATGCATACGATACAGATTCTGGTTCCAGATTTCTGCAACTGGCAAAACAACTTCAAGCGGCTAGCTAAATTCCTAAAACGAAACACCTTTTCGAAGACCTCTGGCTGTCTTTTTAACAGTTCTTTGTCACAAAAGATAATATTGCCCATAGCTTCACAGTGCATCACACGCAGTCTAAAGCTCCTTCTACCTACTTCGTAGTATTTAGCAGGAGGCGGCCGTTGGCCGCCAAACCAACACCATTTCATTCCAAAAAAAAACAGAAATTGTCTAACCGTTTAATTACTAGCTTATAAGAGTCAGATCGCACTGATTGCGGTTCGGAATGGTGCCCGTCCTCCTCCTCCTCTTCACCCTCCTTCACAAGAAGCATAGCGGCCACTGACGATGCCGAGGAAGATGCGACTCCTGCCCCATCGGCGATATGAAGGAAGGTGGGCTTCCGCGGCGCTCGGATATAACATTTACTTTTATAGCCACCGAGCTACGAAAATGTAGCCAAGTTCAAGCACGAGAGACGGGATACTGTGCAGAACGTTTGGCTTATCACTTCTGTCTAATATAGGCCGCGCGGACTTAACAGTCTAGGCCTGGCCTATTTGTCGGACCTCACATCAAACTCTGTCAACCCCAAGCACAGCTAATTCGCGCTATCTGCACTGCAATGACTCACAACGGTCACCTGGTTTTGTTTTGTTCTCGTTTATTTCATTGGCACGGAATACGTTCCCAAGGGAATTTCGGCCAGCAGTGATTGGGTTCTATAATTGCAGACATAATGTCGCCCCTACTAATCGTCTACAATATAATGACAGTCTACTTATCGAGAATAACGTTTTATACTGAATCAGGACAACCATTTACTGATCAGCATCAAAACATATCAAGGACGGCGCATGGGCCAGAGCCTCTTTCCCAAAACATGCCCAGCAAGGCCGCAGGGATCGAAACCTAGCAAGTGGCCTCAACCATTTAGCTATGACATTTTCGGCTCACAACTTGAACAGTTATGCCCAAATGTACATCCAATGCTCGAGCCTAGGCACGTTCATCGTTTGAGTAAGGGAAAAGCACAAGCCCACTAACCTTTCGCAGCGTTGTTGTACTACGACTATCTCCTAACATTCCCTGACGAGATCGAACTCATATGGCGGTCAAGATTTACGATTTCGACGTTTCTCTACATATGGTGTCGCTATGCGCTCGTTGCCAACCTGGTTTTCCTCCTGGCCTTTTTGAGAATTATTGGTGGCAGGGTTAGCCCTCAGCGCACGATTGCACTTGAAAGATCAAACATTGACATTTTGACTCAACAGTTCATTATACAATTTTTGTCACCCGAAATTCGTGTTTGACATTCTTGCAGTTGCGATAAGGGTTACCTGATCAGCGGGGCGCTAAGCATTATCGGGCGTCTTTCCATTCTAGGTGAGCGTTGATGATGGACTAATACAAACTTTGCAAAACAAAAGAAAAGCTAAGAAAGGTTTACAGGTGCATGGGGGTTGAGATCGTATGCGGTGTATGGTCGTAGTCCCATCATTCTCGCATGGTTTGTGACTCTTGGGTTGGCGTCGTTCATCTCGGACATTGTGAGTATTGGCTGTGTCGATCTCAATCGTTCAATTCACGACTATGAAGATTCACGTCATTGGAAACCGATGTCAAGGCAATGTTCGCTTTCCAACGTACGTGTTAAAATACTGCCTGTTGCGTGTGGTATCTGATTTGTATGGTCCATAGAGGTGAGCCTAGCCTAGTCCCCGGTTCGCTTTCATAGACTCCCGATAGCCGGACGATTCCTCGCCATTGTCGTATGCTGCTTCGAGATCTCTTCTACTGTTCTTACCGTCGCGCGCTGCTATCAAACATTGAAAGTCACGGGAAATGTGAGATTGCGACGAAAGACATCTATGTATCTCGTTGCAGAACAAGGTTCGTCTCGCCTCCCAAGACAAACACAAAAAAAAACTAATTGCAAACGGCAGGCATTGCGTACATTGTGTGAGTTAGACCCAAAAACAGAATAGGATTGTGTTCAACTAGAGAGATGCGAACAGTGTTGTGTCAGGTTTTACATTTGGCGCAATGATTCTGAATTTTGTAAGTTCCTATTGTCTTCTTTGATCTCAATTTAACGTCAGCAGGTATACTCTGTACGTCGATGCCTTCGTTCACCTGGAGCTATGTTTATTTTTCAAATGTTCTGATAGGGCGGTTTCTTACAACGTCTATTGAATGCGCTATCGCTGCCGTTCGTGTCAACTCCCCTCATACATCCTAGAGTGACTTGACGAGTGACATTGCAGCATATCCGGTTTGATAACAGCGCGTTTCCTATTGCACCTTCGAAAGTGGGATAGGAAAAGGACGCTCCAGTCGACAGCCCGGCCGCTCAGTAACGTGGTATTTGCCGACGCAGACAGGACGCCGACCCGGTCGACTTTCATTTCTGAGTTTGGAGAAGATCCTGTACGAGGTGTACGGCGAGAAGCGCAAGAAATCAGTGTACCTTAGATTCCGGATGACGTTCATGTACTATTCGGGAGGCGCTGGTGGAGCTTTCCAAATATACTTTTCAAATGTACTTACCCCTTTGGCATGTCCACCTCAAAACGGATAGCTTGGAGTGCCCTTCTGGAGATATCAAATGACGTTGGCGCAGCAACGATTTATATGTTGATCATCCATCTCCTACGCAATTGTTACTACACAACGGTTGCCACACGTTACTGGCGTTACTCACCGGATAACAGCACATGCCGACCAACTTACTGTCTGGGCCCAAGTGAATTATAGCCGAGTACTCATGGAGGCGATAGGGATTGCTATTCGAGCCATTTGTTCATGGCACCGTTTGTTTCAATGAAGATACCGATGCCCCAACTTTTTGGTCGATCTGGACCTCAATGAGATGATCAAAAGTCGAGCGGAAGTCAGGTTCTCTTTGACCCCGCGAAGCTTCCTGAACACAATCCTCATATCTTAACTACCCTCTCTTCGCATGTTTCTCGATGAGATGCTTACCTTTGTGCAGATCTATTAATTCACAGCACATCGCGCAACTCATAGACGAACGCAAACGGACAAATATTCAAGTCTATCCTTGATTCTGCAGGTTCAGACGTATAAGATAAATCGTGGACTTGCTTTACAACGTCTACGGTGCCTCATCCCCAAAGCCTTCGGTACCACCATCCAGAACTTTGAGCGTCTTTACCAGACTGCGGAGGCGGTATATGTTGGCGAATATACTTGTCGACGTATTTCTTCGGCAGTCCCACACCAGCGCCTTCTTCAATCGCTCTGTTCATAACGCTAATATAGTCAGCGGTCGGGATTCCACTTCCGGCCCTCTTGTCGACGTAGATGACTGCATACACGTAATTGTGAGCGTATCTGGGCCCATACTTCTTGTCATTGTTTGATGTCTGGATTCGCACAAGACGTCTGGTATAGTGCGGGCGAGCTAGCTCGTCCAATCGCGCTTCATCCTTCTGGTCAACCTCGTATATCATGCCGTACACGACGTCCTTGGTAGACGGTACGATATTGGCGTAGCCATCATCGTTTATCTCCCATCTCCTACATGACGATCAACATTAACGCTCACTGATATATGAATATCAAACCTACTTACCAGCCTGGAAGGGTGCCTAGCTCAGACCAGGACCATAGCCTTGGGCTCATGCCTGGCATTTGTGTACAGGACATATGCGCCCCATAGGAAAAATATAAGATTGGAACGAATGGTCGAATATATTTCTTGATGTAATACTCTGGTACATCATCCTTCAACGCATCAATGATCCCGTTGTTGAGCCTGCCGATGTATTCCGGTCTTATAGTCCCCTCTTCGGTCGATCCTTCGTCAATGTATACGAGGGCCGTCACATAACTGTTGCCGCCATCCACTTGAATTCTCTTCATGCACTTGGTGTATTCTGAACCTTCAAACTCGTCTAAAGTTTTTTCATCCGCCTCACTGAGCGTGAACAACAGGCCATATACGGCGTCCCCCAGGGATTTGACAACGGTTGCGACGTGCCGTTGCATGATTATCCACTTCCTGCGCAACATTCAGTATACGCCGATCGATGACGGGTGAGCAAAAGTGGTCAAACCAATTCTCTAAAACGCCCACGCCAGCAAAGCTGCTCTGCGGACATCTGAAATGCATCTGGCCTTTCCACAGGTTGCTCCCGTAACCGAACGTTAGCTTTGGTATGAATGGACGAATGGTGTCCTTGATATAGTCGTCTGGTACTCCTGCGTTCAAGGCATCCTCGATGGCGTTGCTCATTTGTCCGATGTACTCGTTGTTTGCCCTGCCCACCTCCGTCCTCGTTGGATCAAAGTAGACAAGCGCCTGTATTGGGCCTGTGTCCGTCTGAATCGTTTTGGTGTGCTTTGATAAGATTTCAGGGCAGGGTAAATAGGCGTCGAGTGAATCTTCATCCGCCTGAGAGATCAGGTACACCAGACCGTGTACAACCGTCCCCGGAGAGGGAAGGATATTCGCATATCCACGAAAATCGATAATCCATTTCCTTTGTGATGATTGAATCAGTACAACGTGCGCTGTAGTTGGGGTATTTACCAATTTGATAAGGTGCCTTTGCCAACGGGTTTGTTTCCCGGACACCTATCAGCCATCTGGTCCTTCCACATCTCGGTGCCGTAGGCGAAATAATATCGGGCGACCATGGCGAAACGGTCAAAGATCGATTTGACGTCCTAAACTCACACAGGGGGCTCTATTCGCTTGATCATGAGCACGATAGGAGAAAACGCCATAACGAGTAATAATTGTGCAACTGACAGCTGTCACATGTCACAAACGGGAACAGCCAGCCATAACACATGCTGGTACTGAATTGCTGATCATGATAGAGTTTCACAGCGAGCCAGCCCTGCTTGTCATCGTATTATTTATCCCACTCTTGTTGCTCATCACACTGCGAATAAAGAGCCAACACTATCCACCAGGCCCAAAGTCGCGATTCATTGTCGGGAATGCTTTTGACATTCCCTCCAAGAAGCCATGGCTCAAATACCTGTACTGGTCAAAGGAACTCAACAGTATGTCATGCCCACAATGTGCCCGTGCACATTCTGACCCTCGCGCCCAACCCAGGCGACATCATTCATCTATCCGCAATGAATACACATATTGTCGTCCTCCACAAACTCAAAGACGCCATTACGCTCATGGAAAAGAGATCAGCTTATTATTCAGACAGACCAGTTATGCCAATTCTTGACATGTGGGACGAATTGCACTCCGCATAATGGATATTGATACAACCAGTTCAGATCAGGCATGGACATTATCACCGCTACTCTTCCTTATGGAAACACCTGGCGAGAACAAAGAAGAATATTTCACGAGTGTCTCAGGAAGGATGCAATACCCTTATATCACGAAACTCAGTCGGAGAAAGTCCGCTTATTCCTTGGCCTACTCTTGCACGACCCAAATAGGTTCCGGGAACACTGTAGATGGTAACGCCTATCCGACTCCCCAAACCCCTTACGCGTATGTTAACCACGAGCCAGGCTTACCGTCTCGATTTCCATGGCCATGACGTTTGGGTACAACGTTCTTCCGGGCCAATTGGATGACCCCTTTGTCGAATTAGCCGACTCCGTTGTACATGCAGCCTCGGAACTGCTTCAACCTGGACGTACACTTTTGAACATCTTCCCGTTCTTGAAACATGTGCCGCTGTGGATGCCTGGGACCAGCATTCAGAGATTCGCTGCCCGAGTGAAAGCTATGACGAAGAAGTACAGAAACGAGCCTTTCGAGTATGCCAAAGGAAACATGGTATGTATACGTTATCTTTCTATTGGAGCATAGCTCGCGAAACGATTCAACTAGATTCCTGGCATGACAAAGGACAAAGAATGCATATCCACCGACTTGTTACAGCATCGTGCAAGGAAAGATGGTTCTTATGAGGAAGAGGAGATTTTGAAAGACGCGATAGCAAACATATACCTCGGTATGTTCGCTCACTTCTTCCAGTTACATGCTTTGCTGAACTCGGTTTGAGCCGGAGTGGAAACGGTAAGCCATTCAACCACGTCCATCAGTTCTCGAGGATACGAGCACTCTGACACTAGATCATTTGTGCCAAAGCCATCTTTTTCATAGCCATGGCCCTTCATCCTGCCGCGCAGAATAAAGCGCAGGAGGAAATCGATCGCGTTGTGGGACCACATCGCATGGTTACTTTCGAGGATCGAACGTCCCTGCCGTACGTTGAAGCGTTATATCGGGAGGTTTTACGGTGGAGACCTGTTGCGCCTCTCGGATTTCCACATTCGACGATCAGGGACGAGGTTTATCAAGGTTATCACATTCCCAAAGGTACATACATATGTTGAACGCGACCCACGATGATAAGAAGCGCGTCTGAACGATACTCTTACACAGGGTGTTTTGTCATCGCGAATATCTGGGCCATGACTCGAGACGAAGCTATTTATCCTGAGCCGGAAGTGTTTCGCCCAGAACGGTTTTTCTTGCCAAATGGCTCGTTGAACGATGATGACATGGGATATGTATTTGGGTTTGGACGGAGGTATTTCTTGGTCTTTCATGGTTTCGTTCTCAAGTCTTTGACTTTGGTAGGATATGCCCCGGGAGATATATGGCCGATTCTGTGGTACGTTGTATTGATCAGCTGTTTTTACCTCACCAATATTCAAACTTGAGCATGCAAAACAGATGTGGTTAATGATGGCATCCGTACTGTCCATTTTCGATATCGCAAAGGCCAAGAATGGAAATGGTGCTGAGATTGACATTGATCTCGATGCGTTCTCAGATACGGTCGTCAGGTAAGGTCCAGACTGGGTCTTAGGATGCTAAATAAACCGATCTTGCGGCATTCTTATTGTTCATTTAGTCAACCACCGTCATTCCAGTGCTCAATTCTCCCTCGATCTGAGCAAGCTGCGGAACTGCTAGAGGGTTAGGTGTCATACCAATGCTCCCACTAATAATATGC
This sequence comes from Amanita pallidorosea, assembly GCA_023014475.1. NCBI lineage: Eukaryota > Fungi > Basidiomycota > Agaricomycetes > Agaricales > Amanitaceae > Amanita > Amanita pallidorosea. The sequence goes on from JAEBUS010000077.1 coordinate 64,492, forward strand.
GGGCTTTCATCTGTGTACACTAATTAACGAGAATGCATTTTGAATCAATAACTTGGTTAACCACGGGAAACAAGATGTATGAAATACAACGGAAAATCGTGGATTTGATGCCGCGTTCCTCATTTAATTCTTTACTCAACGTACAGGCCATTTGTCTTATGCCACTCTTCGATGGACAACGGACCATAATCCTCGTACACCTCATTTTCTCCCTCTGGAAGGCGCACATACCCTGGTTTGGAATTGAGCTTCACACATACCTGGGATTATATAACGTCAAGTGCGGAAGCTTTATTGACAGGAAACAAATATACCATTTCCTTGGGAGGCGGCAAATCAGGCGAGTCGATGGCCGAAGCGAAGGGATGGAGTAATTCTGGCCAGTCTGCGTCGTAAAGCCACAACATGGCGGAACACTTGGAGCAAAAATTGCGTTCAGAACTGGCAAAATGTTGTTCGGGAGTGTCTCTGTCCAAGACGGCCTTGTATATACTGTTTGGAATTAGATTCCCCAGTTGTCCAAGGGACTCAGTGGCGTACCGTATATGCTCCTTTCCCTGAAGAATTTGGAGTGTGTTGGAATGTGCGCCGAGATTGATCGAACCTCCGGTGCCGCCAACTTTGCGACAGATTGAGCAGAGGCAAAGCTGGTAAGGAACCGGCGTGCTGGACTGCACACTGAACCTGACCGCTCCGCAGTGACAGCTACCTTCCAGCTCTACTGGCATGGGAACTTGATGTCAGATTGTGATAGTAGGTAAGGTCTTGATAATACGTCATGCATGTTACGTGTTAGAGATTTGGTACAACTTGCGCTTATTTGTTCTCGCCAAAGTTCTCAATTTTCTTCTAGCGAGCGCTTGACCGGTCGCTTTCAAAAGTGAGTGTTTCGATCTCTAGCAGTTTTTCATTGTCTATGATTCTTAAAAAAACTGATTTTAATGAGTCCAACCTTCCTTATCGAAAGGAAGGCTTGACGACAACATTTTACTGAGACTCCTCTTATTTGATGGGGATGAAACGTTGTTACTGATGCTCTCATGCAGGATGTGGCCCTAACCCACAGTACCCAAGAATCCATTAGTGCCGCTGTATCTGATCCAAATGCATCATTGGCGATGTTCTGTACAGCGGCAAGGACGAGCCTCTTTCCTACCTTTGAGCGACTAATATGTGTATTGCTTCGTACCTATCAATAACAACCCGTGGGGACTGCTAGTCGGAGAGCGCAGATCAAAGAACTGCGAGGGTGAGGGAGATCAACCTGATCTGATGCGGACGAACCTCTGTATGGATTGGACATCTGCGTTTATCGGTCTGCCCCTATAGAAGGAATGATCTTGTCAAGAAGAATCGACTATGTTCGGGCTTGGCGGCCTCGAGGACAACATACGATGTCCCGTAGGAGTCAGGCTGGCTGGTGACGGCTGAGGAGACGCTTGAGGCATGCGGTTGATGATCTGCTATCTGGATATTGTACCGTGTCAAAACGCCGACGGCGATCAAGTCAAATACGGGCTTACTCCCGTGCCATGTACTACAAATTCGCGGTCACAATCTATGAATAGTGTTAAGATTTTTGACGAGGAGACATAGTTAAAGCAACAAAGCCCAACATACACCTTCGCTTGACACATAACTATGCTACTTGGGGTTCACCGAGGACTTACAGTGCGTTTTAACATCTTTATTTATCCAATTGCTTAACTTTCTTATCTTGAATGGGGTCGAGTTCCCACGCCGGGTTCATAATGTGTGTACCTTACAGGAACTACATCGCCCAGAGTGGTTCCAGAAGTTTCCAGAGGCAGTATAGAACGCTTGCCTGCCTTGTCGAAGAAGGGAACCCGCTGCATTTGTTGCCTTCTTTCAGGCATTTGCCGGGGCGTGCGGCGGCAAAACGTCCGAAGACCTAAATTTGATGGAAAATCCCAAGAAGGCTGCGACGTTTGGCACAGCTGTTGGCTTACAGGGAATGTGCGGGCTCCGTCCAAGTCTACAGGGCGCATTAAAAGTTTGTGCAGCACGACCCGATGTGTCGTGAAGGGAGACCTGGCACGTGATTGAACACCGTCATTCATTTCTGTCGAGGAAGCGCTATCTCTCCAAATAACCAGCACGGCTTTCACCGGATCTATCGTTGGGAATAGTCTAGAGGTAAGGTCCAACTCGCGTACACGTTTCAACGAACGCCATTACTGACTTTCATCCATTTTACCAGCACCCCAGAATCGTATCTTCCTTCTTCTCGACACATGCTTTTTTCCAACGCTGGAAAACGGAGTAGCTTATCGTTCGCTTGTTTACGGATGGTGGCCGCCGTCCAGTCATCATAAAAGCACCCATTCCCGAAGACAGAACGCCATCCCATAACATCACTCTGCACAGGGCCAAACCGAAAATGGCCCCTCTCCTGGAATCGCTCTACATCCCTGTCTTCGCTGGTCAAGGTACGAGCGCTGTGAATACCACCGCGACGCGCCAGCAGGCACTCCGCGATGCTGAACTCCCTTCATGCTCCGTATTACTATCGGCGTGTTTTCAAGCGTTTCTCTCCGGACTCTCTACCCTCGCACCAGCCGACTTCAACAACATAGACGTGAACTTGTCAGATTTTGCCACAAAAGAATCTCTACTTGTGTTGCATGAGGATAATCACTCTTACAATCCCATCATGACCGGGTCGACTCTCTTCTTGGTGCAACTCCTTCGTTACCTTGCCTTTATCGAGGGGATTGCCAGGTCGACAAACTCGCTTACGCCGTTCACAGACGTTCTAAGCTGTAACAAAAAATACGCCGTTGGCATTCTAGGTTTCTCCTCGGGGATATTGCCAGCATGCGTAGTCGGTTCATCAAATACAATCGTCGACTTTATCTCACGCGCAGTAGACGTCTTCCGTTTAACGCTCTGGATCGGCGTCCGTAGCCAACTCTATCGGAAAAAGATGCTCTCTGCTTGCTCGTCATTTGTCGAGCCTTCACTGCCTTGGAGCCTCGTATTTTTCGGTCTGACTCGCCAGGCCGCAGAAGAGGCTCTTTCAAAGTTTAACGAGGTAATCAAATAAGAACGGTGCCTAATTACGGCGTGACTTAGCTTCGTTTCTCTTGCAGGAATTCGAAACTGCCCCGCTTTACATAACAGCGGTCTTGGACGATTCTTCTGTGACCATTTCCGGTCATCCCGGTATCTTGGCGACGTTTGCCGGTACTTTCGGACCAGATGTGTCCATTCACAGTACAACTGTCGACACGCTTTACCATGCCCACGTCCATGACGACTGTGTACGGAAACAGATCCTGGCCGACATAGTCGAGAAAAATATATCTTTCCCGCAAATTTTCGATCTGCATACGCCTATTCGGTCGACGCTTACCGGCGAATTTATCACAAACACAAATTCGGAACCACTCATTGAAATTGTTCTCGACTTGCTTCTCACACAACCGGTCAACTGGGATCTCGTCATTGGCAAGACGGTTCACGCTTCTCCCGAGGGCATATGTGTACAGGTGCTTAACGTAGGGCCTGGAGTGGGCCTATCGAGAACGCTTCAGCGTTCGTTTACCTGTTCTCATGCTACACTTTACGATTTGACTACATCCAACGCAGCGGTGGCGAAAGTTCCGAAACAAGAACCTATCGCCATCATTGGCTTTGCCGTACACATGCCCGGCGCTCGCAACACATCACAGCTCTGGGATATAATTGAACAAGGCTTAAATACGATTACAGAGGTATGACCGATTTAGATAACCTCAAGCTCAGTACTAACCGTAGCTGTCTTTGCTTTGAACAAGATTCCTGAGCATCGATTTAAGGTATCAGACTATAATTTTTCAAACAACGTCAACAAGCGTTCCATGAAATCGCATATGGGTAACTTCGTTGACGGTGTCGACGAGTTTGACAACAAGTAAATTCCCCCCTTTTTTTCTCAGATGTTGGTACAAGTACTATTATTTAGATTCTTCAAAATTAGTCCTCGAGAGGCCAAAAGCATGGATCCCCAGCAACGCATATTACTGCAAACCTCTTATGAAGCACTAGAAGATGCGGGATACGTTCCCAATTCGTCGCCCACGTTCCGTCCAGATCGTTTTGGCTGTTTCATTGGCGCCGCCACCCATGACTATGTCCACAACCTCAAAGACAATATTGACGTTTATTATAGTACTGGTAAGGAGGTTTCTCGTGTTGTCGATAATAGTCAGTTGAATTTTATCAGGTACATTGAAAGCGTTCCTTAGCGGCCGTTTGTCCTACGCGATGCAATTGAGCGGCCCGTCCATGGTCATTGACACTGCTTGTTCATCTTCTATAGCTGCTGTCTACCAAGGTGCCCGCGCCCTGATGAATAGGGATTGTGACGCAGCCATGGTCGGAGGGGTCAATGTGATCTCCAGTCCTGACGTGCGTTTTTATTCATTTATCGAATTATTGCCAAAGATAAAGTATGCACTCCCAGATGTTCCTCGGTCTTGACAGAGGACATTTCCTCAGCCCCACCGGCCAATGCAAACCGTTTGACAGCTCCGCAGATGGTTACTCTCGCGCTGAAGGATGTGGAATCTTCGTGCTCAAACGCTTATCGGACGCGCTAAACGAGCAAGATTCGGTCTTGGGCGTCATCCGTGGTGTCGAAGTTAATCAAAGCGGTTTGGTGCATTCGATTACCCACCCCCACAGCGCGACGCAAGCCTCGCTGTTTGAGCAGCTTCTGGAAAACGCAGGGCTGGATCCATGGCAGGTGAATGTAATCGAAGCGCATGGAACTGGTACGCAAGCTGGAGATCCCTGTGAAATGGAAAGCATCAGGCGTGTTTTCTGTGGGCAACGTGAAGCGACGAATCCCTCTACGTTACTTCGATAAAAGCGAACATTGGCCATCTTGAGGCTGCTTCGGGAGCTGCGGGTCTTGCAAAGATATTGCTGATGCTCCGGCAGCAGCGATACCACGGCATATATCGTTAACGAAGCTCAATCTCGCATTATGCCTCTTGAAATCGATAACATCGTTATCCCGACCATCAATACCCCATGGGTAGCATCGCAACAAGCGCCCAGGAGAGCCGTTTTGAATAACTTTGGCGCCTCGGGGTCTAACACAGCTGTTTTCATCGAAGAGTTTTCTCGTGATGAACCGCACGCGTCACGAGATATGCCGTTCGTCTTTGGACTATCAGCGAAAAACTCTGAGACCGCGGAGGTTTTGCGCAACAAGTACATAATGTGGTTGTCAAGCAACGAGAGCGCAGAGACGCCGTTGATGAACATTGCTTATAGCGCAACAGCTCGGCGACAATTGTACGAATCACGATTGGCTATCTCGGCAAGCTCGAAAGAGGAATTGATCAAGAAGCTCAAGAGCGCGAAAGTCGTCCGAGTAGAAGACCGAGATGCGACGATAGTGTTCGTCTTCTCAGGTCAAGGAAGCCAGTATTTGGGCATGGGAAGCTGTCTTTATGCTTCATCGCCCCTGTTCAAGCGCCACATCGATGACTGTCACGCGATTCTCACTTCGGCCGGTTTCACCGGTATCCTGTCTATTATTGAGCGCGGGGACGGACCTCCTGGCAGCGTGGCGCTAGAAATTGAAGCATTCCAGAGCGCTCTTCTCTCGGTTCAATATGCGCTCGCAAAGCTTTGGATGTCCTGGGGTCTCAAACCAGCAGCCGTCATTGGACATAGGTAGGTTCGACAAATGGAACTGCGTATATGCTGACTTGGGTACTGCTTATCATCAGCCTAGGAGAATATGCGGCGCTTGCGATTGCTGGAGTTTTGACCCTTCATGGGGCGTTGATGATAGTGGCTAGCAGGGCACGAACAATGGCTAAAAGATGCGCGACAGGATCGACAGGGATGATCGCCGTTCATCTTGGCACAGACAGCGTGAAAGAAGCTATGACCTCTATGCGCTTTTCAAGTTTATCAGTCGCGTGCTACAATAGTCCCACCGATTGTGTCGTTGCTGGTCCACGAAAAGAAATCGAGGCATTCAAGCAGTTCCTTGACGATCATCTACAATGTCCAAATACGATGCTATCGGTCCCGTTTGGCTACCATAGCTCCGCTATGGACCCCGTTATCGAGGACCTCACCACCGCTGCGAGAAAAATCACAATTATGGCTCCGCGAATTCCCATCGTCTCCAACCTGTACGGAGATGTGGTATTCCCGGGAGACGAGACTGTTTTTGACGCGTCATACTTTTCTCGCCATTGCGTTGAACCTGTCCAGTTTCATAACGGCGTCACTTCACTCGCGTCCAAGTTCAGCGTTGATGCATGGATCGAAATTGGCCCTCATGCAGTGATATTACCCATTCTGAAATGTATTCCATCTATACCCAGAAACACGCTGCTGCTGGCTTCGATGCACAAGCGACACGATGCATGGTTCACATTAACGGCGAACTTGTCGACATTATACACGTCTGGAATACGTGTTCTCTGGCGCGAGGTTTTTTCCCACATCAAGTCCGTTTCATGCGTTAGTCTGCCCTCGTACCCTTTCACGAAATCCAAGTTCTGGGTCCCATTCAGTGAGCATGTCGACTCTCGTTCCAGGAATGAGATGGAACTCAAGCCGACCGTTGTGGAATATCATTTATTGCGGTCTTTCGTTCAGTATCCTTCTCCTGAAAATGGACTTGTGGCTCGTTTTGAGACACCGATCAGCCAGCTGGCACCCTTCATCACGGGTCATCGTGTAGGGGGAACGGCGCTTTGCCCTGCTTCGGTGTACATCGAACAGGCCTTCGCTGGCGTTGAATTATCCATGCGACATCTTGGCATCGACTTGACTGAAAATCAACTTTTCATCCGTGATATGGAATTCCTCAGGCCCCTTGTCTACGTCGAGAACATTGCAAAGACGATCATTGTAACGGTCAACGTCTGTGACGGAAATGAAAGCTTCCAAGTTACTTCGCGAGCCGATTCCTCAGAGGAATCCGTTCACGTGAAGGGACAGTATCGATTACAGCCAAGTAATCGAATTCGATCCAAGTTCGCACGCATCCAGCCATCTGTTGACCGCAGGATAACATCTATCCTAAAGCCATATCCTGGAAAGCATCCAGAAATGTTTTCAAGTCGGACGATTTACGACATCATTTTTGCTCGGATCGTGACATATTCAAAGGAGTATCAGACGATAAAATCACTATTTCTTAGTCCCGATGGGATGGAAGGGTACGCCAAGTTTTTCATGCAACCCTGTTTCTGTGGGAATGCGTTCAACGTGCACCCTGTCTTTCTGGACACTCTTCTGCATGTCGCTGGCTTCGTTGCGAACTTGCAGGGGAATGGAGATGACGTTTACATCTGCAGCAAAGTTGGCGCTGTCAAGGTCCTTCCAGAATGTATTAAACTCAGTACTTCATACGCCGTTTACTGCAGCAATGTGTGGCTGCCGGAACAAAACGTCATGGTCTGCGACGCCTATGCTGTTTTGACTTCGCAACCAAAGAAGGTCGTTGCGTACATGGCAGGCATCCATTTTCGGCGCACATATCTTCGCATTTTTCGAAAAGCTTGAGCGTCGCCACCCGGCAGAGTACCTGTCCAACCACCCGAAGCTGGACGTCCAAATTTGTCTCTCGTTATCAACGATATGAAGCTTTGCGCGTCCAAAATCGATAGCGAAGTCAAGACGGCCCATGCCAATGACGAGGCTTCCTCTGTCGTCGCGGTTATCTGTGACGCTTGCAATATCGATCAATCAGATGTGAAAGCCAATGCTGACCTAGCTCTCCTTGGAGTTGATTCATTGATGTCGATTGAAATAGTACACAAACTTCGCGACATATTTCCTGGAACGAAGTTGGACGCTCGCGGATTTTTCCGTTGTAGAACGGTTGAACAGATCATTGAAGAGATTCATGCAACGATCCCACCGTCGTCTGTCACAAGTGCCACTGTCACACCTTCTGCGAGTGGTGCGTCTTCTCCTCGGACTCTGGTTTTCGACGATAGTGAGCTACCATGCTCTGAGCCGTTTTCGGAAGAACGCGCCATCAAGGAGGTCATTTCGTCCGTGCTCGACATTAACGTAAAAGATATTGAAGACGACGCAGAATTACAACTCTTAGGCCTTGATTCATTGACAACGATCGAGGCTTTACACGCACTGAAGACAAAACTCGGCATCGATTTACCTTCCAACATTTTCGCCTCTTGTAACACCTTACGGACACTGCAAGATTACCTTGCAGTCCGTTCTCGTCCATACCAGAAAGGCGATGCTGAATATGAGAACCCATGCAGTGCCCTGGCTGCTTCGCGATTAGGAACGATCCCGCATCCTCTACAATTGCCCAACTCATCATCGAATCGATTACCACTTATTTTGATTCATGACGGGAGTGGGCTGACGACGTATTACGATCGTTTGACGTCTCTTGACCGTGCGGTGTGGACGATCAATAATCCGCATTTCCGGACTGCAGATCCCTGGGACAGCATCACGAAAATGGCAGGTTATTACGCTGATCGCATACGGTACCTCGATCAGCCATCAGTAATTGTTGGTGGTGAGGATTTCTATGAATTTTTTGACTGTTGACCAAAAGCTGAATTTGAGGCTTTAAAATAAGGCTGGTCCTTTGGAGGGGTAGTCGCCTACGAAATAAGTCATCATCTGCGAGCTAGAGGTATCGACGTCAAAGGTGTCCTGCTTATCGACTCGCCAGATCCATTCGTTCACGTGTCGTTATCTGATTCCTTAATTAATTCGGTCATCAAACTCGATTCTCGGTCAGTCGAGATGGAATTCAAGCGGCTAGTCAAACTACAGTTTAGCCTGAACACGCGGTTGCTTGCTTCGTATTATCCGCGGTCTATGGGCGCCTCGTGTCCATCTATAGTCTACCTCAGGTCCAGGGACGGGTTTTATCACCCTGGTATCCCGGACGTTCCCCTGTGGCTTTCGGATAGGAGCGACCCGGCAACGGCGACTCAAGGCTGGAGGCAACTTGCAAATTCACGATTGATCACATTTGATATACCAGGTCACCATTTCAACTCTTTCCATCCCACCCACGTAAGTCCCTTTTTTTCCCCCATAATCGTGGACTTGTTTTCCACTAAAAATTTAAATATCATTGAAGGTAAACGATGTATCCATGACGATCCGTAAAGCACTTGAAATTATAGACAGAACATAAAAGTGTTGTTTGTTGTTTTGTAATTGAGTAGAACAGTAAGCGGGGTATAATTAAGGTTAACGAACAAGCATATCATATCACATAACAGTGTGTAAACTACTCAATCGGCCCAGTTGGTGACGACATCGAGATCGATATCTGCTTTGGGTTTATATTTACCTCCCTCTTTTATATATCGGGCCTCTCGTCTGAGCTTGACCGATCGATGGACTTTGACTTCCTTAGGATTCGGTATGGATCTGCCTTGTCCCATATTGACTCTATTTAAGGTGTGGGTGTGGGTGTGTGAGTGTGTGTGAGAAATTTGATCTGTGGGACGAGGAACGAACTCACCCAATATACGACACCCATTGATCGTCGTCCTTTTGGATCTTGAGCGAAAGCGGCAAAATTTCCAAAATCCACCAAAACCGTTTCAGCTTGAGCTGATCGAACTTGGGCGACAGCGCGTCCCTGAGCTCTTCGTCTTCTTCGCTTACGAAACTTGCCGGCTTGTCCCCGTCTGTCTGTACAGCGTCTATCTTCGCAGCGGAGCTCCGGAAAACGTTCCGAACGCCGTCGAGGAAAGACGTCGAAAGCGGTCTCTCGACAACTAGCAGTTTGGCGCGGTCGTACAAGGCTTCGGGACGGCGTTGAATTTCGGGATAAATAGAGTTGGGATCTAACCCAATGTCGAACAACGATGTGGTGTTGAACAAAATCCCCGTCTTGGTCTTGAAGCATTCTCTAACCATCCAGCGGAGTGGGATCCTAGCGAGAGAGTACCGCGTTCCGTTTTCGACAGAGCCGCCACCGATATCTAAATAATCAAGCTAAGAGTGAGTGAAAAAAAAAGAAGAGAATGACGTACCGCAGTGGCAACCCGCAAACCACACCTCCTCTATGTTCGTCTTTTCGAGGCCTTTGGGTGAGAACGTCTCTTCGTTACGGTTCAAGGCTTGGTCCGATTTGGTGTCCAGAGTCCAGATCTTTGCGCCGCGGGCATTACGTTTTATACGAGGTAGGCCATCATCATCTTCATCATCGCCATGATAACTTCCCCCATTGCTTTCGTTTTCTTTCGTAGGAGAAGGATGACCGCTGCTCCCCTCCGATCTGTGCGGAGGTAACGGCGATGCCGGCATCGAGCTGGAGGCAGTGCAGGGGGGAGGGGTCTGCTTATTATTCTGCCCCTCACCCAAGTTCTCCAACCGCTCCAGCTCCTTGATCTGCTCTTGGCACATGCCCATTTTTTGCTCTTCCATCGTTGGTCTGTTCCAGAGATTTGCCTTGAACTTGGCACGATGCTCGTCAAGAGAGACGGCATGTCTGAAGGTTTTGACTATCGTGTTGGACGTGGTGAAAGGGAGGCGTTTCGGGATAAGCCCGACAGAATCCACGGTATCCCTTGGTAAATGCCAACTTTTAGCCATGCTGTTAAATTTTTCAAAAGATAGTACACGTACCATACACCAACAAACTCGATTGGAACGTCCACCGAGAAGGCTTTCTTGAATGCTTTTGATTGATCCCACCCTATCTGATCCGTCCTCGTGTACATCTTATAAGCAAATGGGACTTGTTGATGGTTGTCGGCGGGAAGGAGGCCGATTTTGTGGACCATACCCGCGAGGCTAGACAATAACCATCAGAATGAAATTAAGATAATTTCCAAGATATCGAAGGCACACCTTCGCGCGGTGTATGCGCCTCGAGAGAATCCTGTCAAGATCAGGGGGTGTTAATGAAGGTTCCCGTATATCCGTCATCGATAAGGGGACGAACCAAATATACATATCCGATCTCCTGCAATGTCTACGGGCTTGTTCGTATGAGAGCTGTTTAACGAAGGCAGGACTACGTACAATTTTGCATCAAGAACTCGTAGCCACCTGAGAAACTGATTAATTGGCATTATTTGGGGGATTATGGGTATTAGCGCTCACCCATTACGTGTGAATTAAGATTCCACGCAAACATTTCATCCATGAGCTCATGTTAGGGCCACTGTAAGTATGCTACGAATGGAACAGAGATTAAGACTTACTTTAGATACCTTGGACGCAAAAGGCGTAGCAACAGCTGGCGAAACGTACGTCCCAATACCGGCCTACGGATGACCATAGATCAATTGATCGTGAATAACAAGAGAAGATGGAAACGTGGGAGACCGACCTGGTAATAAACCATCTGCTTTTGCTTATCGTCCTTCTTCAACATCATTACGAACTGCACAATGTTCGAATTATCCGAATCAAACTGGTCTCCCGTTCCATCAAAGCATAAAACGATGATTTTCGATGATTGTTTCTCGTAAGGGATGTAGGGATACTGTGTGGCCGGTCCTGGTAAAGTGGACTGTCGTTCCATTTGAGGGTGGTCGAGTTTCCCGCTGGTAGCAGTCGGGGTGTCTACCACGGTCTGCGCAGTGGATATCGTTGACGGCTGTTGGACATGATTTGTGTTCACCATCGTGAGTGTATGACGGTGATCCTGGTCTATCGCCTAGACGGTATATAAGTACTAAGTGGCCGGGTGGTGGCACGTTGCGATGATTGGATGCCAAACATGCATAATTTATAAGGGTTCTGGTTCTGACAGGCGGACTGGAATGGAATGCCGGATGTGGCGTTTGGTTCCGGTCAATCGGCTGTGTACGTACAAAGTAAGCTGTGGGAACCCATCTTTCACACGCTGAGGACCTGCCCGTCAACAATTAGATTCGGATGGAATTCACCGTAGAACACCTCTTCAAGTGTCTGCAAGTAACGGCGATGTTGACATCTGTAAAGTCCGACATGTTAGCATCCGTCCCCGCGGGCTCTGAAGATGTGAAGATGTGACCATTGACCCCAGTGAAATCAGTACTGAACCGAACAAGACAATCACGGACATTGTTTGATTAATAAAATCCGCTCCACCACAATCACATCCCATGTCGCTTCCAGTTATCCGCTAAATATAGACGGCGAACAAGGGAAGTGCGGTCCTCTATACAGTCAAGAACCACTTTGTCAGCATGCATATGTTATTATGCACTCAGCCTCATGTGGGTCACGTTGCCGGCTTTCGCTTCCTTCCTCTAACCGAACTGAATATCCGAAGCCATGTGACTGATAGCTACACTTACCCATATGGGAATAAGGTTACCGAGCCGGAGGATTCCATTTGTGCCAGCCCGAAATTAACGATAACGAGAACCAGCTAAGCGGCGAGCACTGCATAAGTGTGTTTCAGCATAGAGTCATTTCGGACGGCGCGAGCGCCGCTGGCTTTCGTTTTGGCCGTTCAACATTGCCGGGATACTACGTCAAGACGTCGACAAGGCTTTTGCAATTAACTGATGTCAGTTAGACGTCTACGATGTACATAAGCATGACACCACCACACTTACCTTTTTGTTATAACTATAACTTTCACAGCTCCAACATCCATACAAATTCATCCAGTTGACATGAATTGTTTGCATTCCGAGCTAGGCTGGACCGCCGATGCAGATACAGATCCTAGGATTCGGATCTTGGAACTAGTTCGGCCATCAGCGGAATCTGATGAATGAGAAATCTTGATATCCCCATGTGATGATCATCTTGATAAACCGAATTGCGCGGCTGAGCATATATGTACTCTCTTCCTGGGGAAATTGGGCCCCGATGTCTGGCACAGATCAGCACGAGGAGAAGTTGGAGTAGAAATGCCAAACATCCATCAACACCGCTACTTTCTCCTACATGATGCAAGCATACCGAAATTGGTTCTACAAGGGCCCTTCAATAGCCTAATCCAGTTGTGCAAGCTACTTGGCGACGATACAAAGCCACGTCACGGGTGTGTTTTACTGTTAGAGGACTGACTACTTGTAGCTTGACACTCATCCCGCCGTGAAGGGACAAAAGGATTTTGAATTCGAACGCGCCACGATCGATTCTTCAAAACTAGGCAGTAAGGGATTCTTGTATTATCACGCTCCGCCACCAACAGGATGCGCGGACCCTTCCAGCTTCCACAATGGTTCCGATCTCTTGGATCCAGGAACAACAATTCCGTTGCACATCCCTTTATTGGCGTTGACGAAGGATAAGAAGCACTGACCACATGTTACACGATATCTTGTTGGCAGACGACCTTGTTTTGGAGGAATTGATCCAGCACCGTGATATGTTATGGCGTACTTACCGACTGCTCAGAAGCAACCGTTCTTTGTTCGATTCGTTTTGAACAATCGCTTGCCAACTGACGTATGGATCCTGGTACAGACCCCTAACACGATTATGATATGCTAACCAGTTGAAGGCTAAATGTTGCAGCGAGTTACCCACTTTCTCTTTGCCCTCAAAGCGCTCTTCCCGTTGCCGTGGGGTAATTGGGAAAAGGCTTTTCACGTCAATGTTCGTCCCAATGTTCGTTGCAGCTATTACCAGACAAGGAAAGAAATTTGGTAACCAAATCGACCTGCTGCCATGACTGGTCGATTCTATTTCACATACGGAACTGACATGTGGAAGGACCAGATGGCTGATAGGTGCCCGTGAAGCGAATTCCATTCAAGAAATGGCACATTCAATAACAAACTGGAAATGGATGATCGGTTTCCGTGGATATGCGAATATCCTTCGTTCTACGGGGACGGTCGTGCATGGACTAGTCTACATTATCACCCACCCTGAAATTTCGTCAAAGCAGGTCGTAAATTTTCAGATAATCCAGCACTGGTGCTTGTCTGCTTTTGACAAAACGAGGACGGTGACAGAGGGCAAGGCAAACAGTGACAAATACATCATGCCTCAGCAGCAGTAGTACCGGACAGCTATGTCAAGGATACCATTCGTCCATTCATAAGCTAACGTTTGGTTACGGAAGCAATCTGTGGAAACGCCAGATACATACTTCAGATGTCCGCCTCAACTTTCGACCCCGTCATTCAAATTCAGACTGACACCTTCAGCATTATCCCCTTTCTTTTCGACGGCCAGCTCCTCAAAAGCGCCTACGGAACCTGCACTTGAACCCGTGACACCAGCAACTCTTACACCTCGAGCAAGAACAGGCGAATATCCATCCGCGCAAGCTTGCCTACGACACTCAATGACGCTCTCGCTCTCTCGCGCTGGCAACGGTGAGCACCTTTTGAGAGATTGCGCTCGGCGACAAGATGTAGCTGCGCTGTGCCGGCGGGGGGGGCAACATGTGCGCTCGGAATGCAAGAATGGGTGAGGTAGGGAGATCCGGTGTACATAGCTGAGCAGATTTGTTGTCAAGGCCGACATCAGTGTTCAATGACATTTGTGGTGTGGAACAAAAGCAGCTGACCAGAGTGAAACGGGGGAAATTTTGCGCATATACTGACCTCCTGCTGGAGATCTAAGGTCATTAATCTCGCTCGCCTGACTTGTCCTGATGCTTGCTGAGCAAAGGACGTACGCTTATTTGATCAGCACATCGCAACATGATCGCAGTAAAAGCAGAGACGGTTGAGAGCGAGACGAAGGATGACTGACCTCGGTCTGTGACAGCGTGACTCGCACTCTTCGTTTTTACGCGCTCGCCCGGCGTCCTACCTGCGTACAAGTATCATAGTCTTTCCGCAGCGCAGCTTTTGGTGTTATTATCACACCGCTCTAGTTGTTTCTTCGATCATCATTCCGATATCAGGACTTGGCTGAGCTCGTGAGCTCGCCGTCTCGCTTTTCGACAGGTTGACTGGGTCTGTGATTACGAGTAACTTTCTGCAGTCTCTCTATATATTTCTCCATCTCAACAGGCCGGTTACTGTTTCGCACCATTCCACCAACTCAGTCATGTCTGAGGTGACACATTCTCAAGATGCACATGCAGTGGGTGAGTTTGAATGTTAGGATTAGTAACTATGGAGATCTGACATAATTGAAGACCCAGAAATAATGAATATGCTCAAGAATCGATATGCATGTCCTTACTTTCGCATCCTTGTCATTGGAAGAGCTAATGCAGGCAAGACAACTATCCTTGAGAAAGTTTGTCATGTGGCACAGGGGACAAAACCCATTATATATGATCAGGATGTGTCATGACCTGTTCTTAACGGTTGAAATCTCTTAAGACATTTTTATTCTTTTTCTTGTATTTTACAATAAGCTGTAGCCAAACATCTTAGTCAGTTGGCGTCTATCTTATCTAGTCAGCGCTAAGATTAGATTAGATTAGATAACGATTAGATTAGATTACGGAACTATCGGACCGATGACTCATGGACTATGACTCAGGCTTACCAATGCGCAGCAACGGGGGCCAATTATGTTATCTCTTTTACTCATACTTACTCAGCATAGCTACTATTATTAGAGTGGTGCACAGACCACCTTTGTAGTATATAAACTGAGCAAAGTAGCACCCAGAGTCCTCAGTCAAGTTCTCTCGGGTTTCCTTCTACCCTCATCTCATCTCCTCTCTTAAGTCTTCTATTGGGCCCTAAGGCGTCACGCCAAGGGTAGTCCTGATAGTTAGAACTTGACTGCTACACATCCTTACTGCCCCAACACTTGATAACTAGAGCATCACGCTCGAACCCGGATCCCAGGGTTAAGGGAATCCTTGATATCAGGGGGCTCATACACTCTTCCGCAGAGTATAAAGCGTTATTTGTTGTCAGACAATAAAACCGTCACCTCTGGTTCTTTAGAGCATCCATAAAAAGCTCTATCTTACGTTCCCAGTCTACGCAAACCGAAGAACCTAACCCAGTTGATAGGGTTACCTGTGCACAGGATACCAGTGCCAGAGTAGTGAGACGTTACGTCACTCGCATCGTGGGATCAGCCTCACCAGCCCCTATGCACGTTACATTGCCCTGGTCTAGGCCTCTGAAGGCTATATTCGTACATACTTAAAATACATCATTTCGTAATCCTTGGAAGTAGCCGTCGCTTGACCACGCGCTTCTGAGAAAGGCCTGACCTATTAGGGGTATAGTGCTAACTGGACAACCATTCGGATCCAGTTTAGTTTAATCAATTCATAAAAGTCAAATACCGTACTATACCGTTTTACGTACTAGCACTGCAGGGAGGGTTGTGGACCCTGAGTGCATTCCCAAATAAGTGACAGGCCAAGACCTCCCTCACTTTTACGTAACGGAGAATTACGAAGTACAAGACCTTCTCAGATCACACGGGCTTACAGATAGGGAAATTGATAACTTCTGGATAGAGGTATTCGGTACACCACTGGACGGTCTAGAAGACTTTGATATTGATTACGACCCTTTTGGGCCAGATCCATTTGACGATAACGATCCAGTCTCAGACGTCCCCGCACTTCACACACAACCGAGTCAACCGACTCCACACCCTCGATCACCGAGGTACAACATCAGTGGGAACCTGCACCATTCCAAATCCTCGTCCCTAACCCCGCTACCCTTAATATCCAAAGTCTTTTCACTCCGACGCTCAATACATCGGAGAAGTTAGCGCCACCGTTCTCACCACCACCACCAGCATTCAGATCTCCATCGGTATCACAACCGTCGAGATCTCTTTCCCCATTTACACCACCGCCCCTCTATATCCCAATGTCCGATCAAGGAGAAGAGGATCTTACATCAGCACAACTGTTGCAGTTGCTGAATAACCAAAATCAAACCATTCAGCAACTCCAGGAGCAGCTGTTGCTACTCCAAACAAATAATGCCGCTGTGGCACAACAAGCAGCACTGCCACCCGCCGCCCCAGCCCCAGTAATCAATATACCGGAAGGAACGGTATTCAACATTCCCGCGCCCGCAGGAAATGGCTCGTCAAAAATAGATGTGGCCAAACCCCCGGTGTTTTCTGGCAAAATGTCGGAAGTCACCAACTTCATTAATAGTTGCCGGCTATACATACAGCTGAAGATGATCAGTGCCGAGGAAGAAGAAAAGATTCTCCTGGTACTATCATATATGTTGGAAGGATTCGCAGTAGATTGGAGGGACAATCTACTAGAGATGATAGCAGATGATGATACGGATGTACCGACATCCGTGGAACAATTATATAGGGATATCAGGGCAGATTTTGGCGATACAGATGAACAATCATTGAAGATCTCGGAGTTGCGCACCATGACGCAGGGCGCACACACGTGTGAAGAACACATGCAGAAATTTAAAAAGGTCGCACGAGGAACGAGGTACCAAGGAAGGGCCCTAGTTGAAGAATTCAAAAGGAGTCTAAATGCAGGGCTCCGAAAACGGATCATGGAAGCCGATGAAGTACCGGCTAATATTGATGAATGGTATCGAAGGTCGGTCCAACTTGATCGACAATGGAGACAGGCAAAGAACGAGGAAAAATATTTTTCCTCGCAGAACAGTAACTCCGCCAATAGGAGTGAAGGGACCAAAGGCCCGGATACGTCAAAGACGGTAGGAACTGGCCAGCCTAAACCCCACTGGAACTTCAACCGAACCGCAGGATCAGCAAGTCAGAACCGATCGGGAGCTGGGCCCTCCGTGGGAAATAATACCACCGGATCAAGACCTGCAGATCCAAACGCCATGGATGTTGACAGGACACAGCGCCCACCGATGCGCTGCTTCAAATGTGGAAGAATCAGTCACATCGCAAGAAATTGCAGATCAGGTTTGGACATCCAAACCATGTCCTTCGAAGAGATGAAGGAATATTTCGCAAAAGGCGAAAATTTAAAAGAAGGACAGAGTCAGTAAGTCCCGTACTGAACTCTCTTAATAGGTATTCTGTATTAGATAAGAAAAATGGACTGGTAGGTACGGAGGACTCGAGACTTCAACAGTCTCTGAGACCACCCCGCAGGAAGCGGTCTCTAGTGCCAAAGCACAGGAGCGTGGCAGGGCGGATAAACCTGTGCTTAATTCTTCCTTATCAGGTAAAAGAATACTCAAAAAGGGACAAAAAGAGTGTCTTGTTCGTTCTATTGGTCAAAAGGATGAGATACTAATGGAAATAGGTCTAGAAACTCTAGACACACATGACCAAACAACAGAAACAGCGTTGCTCGATTCAGGAGCAACAGGTTTGTTTATGAACACTAAATTTGCTAAAGAAAAAGGCTACAAACTAATTCCTTTAGATCGACCTATTCAAGTTAGAAACGTAGATGGATCTAACAATGAGGGCGGTATGATCACTCATGAAGTAGATCTGCTCATGAGTTATAAAGGACATCAAGAAAGAGCCACATTCGAAATATGCGAATTAGGCAAGACAAATGTAATCATTGGATCTACATGGTTACGACGACATAATCCGGATGTCAACTGGATCACCGGTAAAATAGAGTTGACAAGATGCCCATGATCATGTGGACATAAACA
This sequence comes from Amanita pallidorosea, assembly GCA_023014475.1. NCBI lineage: Eukaryota > Fungi > Basidiomycota > Agaricomycetes > Agaricales > Amanitaceae > Amanita > Amanita pallidorosea. The sequence goes on from JAEBUS010000077.1 coordinate 82,956, forward strand.
AAGGGAGTGGACAAAGGAGAGACAGAAGCAGACAAAACAAGCGGAACATTGGGAAACCAATATGTACGTTTGGGAAAAAGAAAAGGAGTTAGACTTTGCCTACTGGCTAGAGCAAAAGGAGAAAGAAGAGCAGAATTTGGATTTCCTGGATCAATGGAAACACCCAAAATTCTATAAGGAAGGGGAAAAATACAAATTTCTCCCGTCTGGAATCAAATCAGACGACCCAAAATGGATTAGGGAATTAAAGAAACAGGAACCAAAAGATCTGGTGCCACCGCAGTATCACAAGTATTTACACTTGTTTGAAAAAACTGCGTCAGAAAGAATGCCGGTTAGGAAACCATGGGATCATGCCATCGATCTCAAACAAGGTTACCAACCCAGAAAAGGAAAGGTGTACCCTTTATCACCAGACGAACTTGGAGAAGTCCGAGACTTTGTTGATGATCAATTAAAAAAGGGGTACATCAGACCTTCAAAATCACCGCAAACATCGCCGGTGTTCTTTGTAAAGAAAAAAGATGGAAAAAAGAGAATGGTACAGGATTACCGTTACCTAAATGAATGGACGGTTAAAAATAACTATCCATTACCGTTGATATCGGAGCTTGTAGATCGAGCAGGACAGGCAAAGCACTTCACCAGGTTGGACCTTAGGTGGGTTATAATAACGTACGAATCAAGGAAGGAGATGAATGGAAGGCCGCCTTTACTACACCAGAAGGTTCTTTTGAACCAGTAGTAATGTACTTTGGTCTCACCAACTCTCCGGCAACTTTCCAGGCGATGATGAACGATATCTTTCGGGATATGATAAATGAAGGAAAAGTCATTGTTTACATAGATGACATCCTCATTTATACAAAAACCGAAAAAAGAGCACAACAATATAGTGCTCGAAGTTCTCCGGCGCTTGGAAGAAAATGATTTATACGTCAAACCAGAAAAATGTGTATGGAACGTACAAGAAGTAGAATTCCTAGGAGTCATCATTGGACCCAACGGAATTAAAATGGACCCAAAGAAAGTGGATGCTATCCTGAACTGGCCAACACCTGCTAGTGTCAAGGATGTTCAACGCTTTCTAGGATTGGCAAATTACTATCGACGATTTGTCAAGGACTTCACCAAAATAGCACGACCATTACATAATCTGGTCAGAAAAGACAAAACATGGGAATGGAAGGAAGGAGAAGAAAATGCTTTTAAAACATTAAAAAAAAACTTTTACGGAACAACCCCTTCTTGTCGCTCCAGACTCCGACAAGAAATTCAGAATAGAGTCTGATGCCTCGGATTACGCAACGGGAGGAGTGTTATCAATGGAATGTGATGATAACAAATGGAGACCAGTAGCTTATCTCTCCAAATCCCTCAACGAAACCGAGAGGAATTATGATGTCCACGATAAAGAAATGTTGGGCATTATTAGGTGTCTCGAAGCCTGGAGACATTACCTAGAAGGAGCAAGGCAAGAATTCGAGATATGGACAGATCATAAAAATCTCGAATACTTTATGAATGCAAAAAGGTTAAACTGAAGACAAGCACACTGGGCTTTATACCTCAGCAGGTTTAATTTTAAATTAATTCATAAAGCTGGAGCAACTATGGGAAAGGCCGATTCTCTGTCCAGGAGGCCAGACCATAAAAAGGGGGTAGAAGATGATAACAAGGAAGTCACCTTGTTAAAACTGGAATTTTTCCGAATTGCAACTTCAACAAGGACATGTGCTAGTCAATACGTCGGAAAAAGAAATATTAAATAAAATTCGAAAATCAGAAGCAAATGATGAGGAGGTTGTAAAAGTGGTGGAAGCAATGAAAAAAGCAGGAGTCAGAAGACTCAATGCAGGAGAATGGCAAATGGAACAAGGACTAATCCTCTGGCAAGGAAAGGTTTACGTTCCTAAAGATGAAAAATTACGAATGGAGATAGTCAGACTCCATCACGATACACCCATTGCCGGACATGGAGGACAATGGAAGACGGTTGAACTCGTCACAAGAATTATTGGTGGCCAGGTGTCACCAAATTTGTTAAAAAATACGTTGCTGGATGTGACAAGTGCCAAAGAAGCAAAAACTTCCCAGAACCACCAGCGGGAAAGTTAATGCCTAATTCAGCACCGTCAAAGCCATGGACTCATATCACTGCAGACTTTATTACAAAGTTACCGGAATCGCATGGTCATAATGCAATTCTAGTAGTCTGCGATAGAATGTCCAAAATGGCACATTTTATTCCAACATCGGAAGAAACGTCAGCTCAAGGGTTGGCAACATTATTTAGAGACCATATATGGAAACTCCATGGTCTCCCCGAGTCAATAATCTCGGATCGCGGACCTCAATTTGCTGCTCAAATGATGAAGGAATTGAACCAAATGTTAGGCATTTCTACAGATTTGTCTACAGCTTTCCATCCACAAATGGATGGACAAACAGAACAAATGAATCAGGATTTAGAACAATTCCTGAGGATTTTTGTAGATCACCGACAAGAAAATTGGTTGGGATGGCTCGCAATTGCTGAATTTAGTTACAATAATAAAATTCAAGCATCAACGAAACATACACCGTTTTTTCGTAAATTACGGAAAACATCCAGAATGGGTATTGAACCTAGAACGGAAGGAAGTCATCCAGCTGCGGCTGACTTTGCGCAAAAAATGAAGGAAGTTCATGAAGAAGCGCAAGCAGCTTTAAAGAAGTCACAGGATGATATGAAACTTTACGCAGATAGACGACGATCTGAAGTACCAGAATACAAAGTAGGAGATCGAGTTTGGTTATCGACCAAAGATCTTCAATTATCTGGATGACCAACCAGGAAATTGGCAGAACGATGGATAGGTCCCTATCCAATTAAAAAGATCATTTCATCAAATGCTGTAGAGTTGAATCTACCCTTTTCACAACAAATTCATCCTGTTGTGAATGTTTCAAGAATACGTCCCTATGTCAAACCGCTGAGGGGACAACATATTGCACCGCCACCACCAGTCGAAATTGAGGGTGAAAAAGAATACGAGGTAGAAGAAATCCTCGATGTACGGTTGAAAAGAAACAAGATGGAATATCTTGTCAAATGGAAAGGGTATACGGCTGAACACAATTCGTGGGAGCCAAAAGAGAATTTAGGAAATGCTAAAAAGAAAATAAAGCATTTCTATGATAAAAACCCCGGAGCTATACGAGTCATTGACAAAAGTGTCTTTGATAAACTAAGCTTCAAGAAATATGAAAACTTTACTGAAAATCCAAGGATGGTTATATCCAGAATCGACATAAATGCAGTAGCAGAAACTGCATCATGGGAGAAAAATTGGCAAAAATGGAAAGGACAACAGCTCCTAAAGCAATTTAATGAATCATCAGACCATGATGGTCCATGCGATTGCAATGGATGCTTAAAAAATTAAAAGGATTGGCCCTGGAGTAGGGCCTTAAACTGCTTCATTTTGTTGTAGGAAGGCCTTATTCTGGGCCCGGTTATTCAAACACATATACGCATTTGTATATTGTCTCTCTTACCACCATGGGTAAAAACCGCCGCAACAACAAAAAATCTCAATCAACAATCCTTACCATCAGTGGCTATTCAAACGTGGGCCACTGCTGTGAACAATTGTCATGTTGTCCTTTCCCCGAACCTCAAAGAAAGCCAAAACCCACTCCCCGTCCTCGCATCACTATGGATCGTGATGTGTACCGCTGGATAGAAAAAGCCGACCAAGGCGTAGATCCTTGGACTTTCCCACCCAAAGCATTTTGGGCATGGCAATTATGCATGAGATGGAGAAAAGAAAAGAAAGGTGGACATATATCCTTTGAAGATTTTTAGTTCGTCTAGGAAGCTGAAGCCTAAAAAGGGGGTACTGTCATGACCTGTTCTTAACGGTCGAAATCTCTAAGACATTTTTATTCTTTTTCTTGTATTTTACAATAAGCTGTAGCCAAACATCTTAGTCAGGTTGGCGTCTATCTTATCTAGTCAGCGCTAAGATTAGATTAGATTAGATAACGATTAGATTAGATTACGGACTATCGGACCGATGACTCATGGACTATGACTCAGGCTTACCAATGTGCAGCAACAGGGGCCAATTATGTTATCTCTTTTACTCATACTTACTCAGCATAGCTACTATTATTAGAGTGGTGCACAGACCACCTTTGTAGTATATAAACTGAGCAAAGTAGCACCCAGAGTCCTCAGTCGAGTTCTCTCGGGTTTCCTTCTATCCTCATTGTTAGGACTAATCCCACCACAATCACAAGCTTCAGAGAAGAGATTATAATAGAGACGAAGCTATCGACACAATAGAAGTAGTAACCTGGTAAGAGGAAACTATCTAGAGTCTTAGAGACTCCTACCTACGACGCTCCACCTTATATACCCCAACCATGGTCTGTGCGCAGCAGCCTCATGCCCCTAGGGCTATGCGCGCGCAGCAACGGAACCATGGCGACTATCTACGCCCTCCCGCGATCCCCGTGTCCCCATCCGGTCCTTATTGTATTCTTATCGGCACAGCCCTGGCTGACTAACCGCTGACCTAACCGGTGGGCGCCTTGACATAGGGTTGGCGCCTACAAGTCCTGTATACCTATGCGTCCATAGGGCCCCAGAGAAAATAGATAAAAATGTAGAAAAATAGCCGAATAGTCGTAAGGTCATAACATGACCCCCCCTTAAGACTTCACGTCCCGGGAAGTCACTGTGAGGATATCGCTTTAGGAATTCTTGCAAGGTCCCTTGCAAATGCCTTGTCCGTATCCGGTTCGTCATAAATCAGTTTGCGGTCGCCTTTCCACCGCTGCCAGTTCCGTTTCAGCTTTTCGAGGTATTCCCTCTCGAATTTGCCGTTCTCCCATCCAAACAATCGTTTGGGCACATGCACCTGGGTGTGATTCTGCCACCGTCTGTAATCCATGTCGCGTACGTTAACGAGCCGACGCGGAGCGCTAGGATTTGCTTTGTGGAACTTCTGGACCTCCTTTTTAGCATTGTCGAGATTTTCAGCAGGTTCCCAAGTGGATTCCTCTACAGGATAGTTCTTCCACTTAACAAGGTATTCCAAACGCCCTCCACCGCGTCCACTAACTCGGCTGTCCATAACTTCCTCCACCTCGTATTCGTCATCCTGTGACTCTTCGACCATCTGTAACTCTTTGCGCTGAGCTACTTTTTCCTTTTGAGTAGGAAAGACAGGTTCCTTATACGGTTTGAGGTGAACTTCGTTAAACACATTGTACACCTTCCATGACGCAGGGATTTTTAACTGGTATGCAGAGGCTCCGACCTTTCTCACGACTTCCAAGGGACCAACAAACTTGCCATCAAGCTTTTTTGTAGCGCGAATAGTAGGCAAGTTTTCTGTACTGAGATAAACCTTGTCGCCAGGTTTGTATTCTCGTGCAGGTGCCTTATTCTCATCGTACCGCCTTTTCATAGTTTCAGCGGTTTTATTCAGCGCCTCTGTTGCCTTGGCGTGTACATCTTCAACCTGCTTGGCAAGTTCCTCAACTGCTACAACCGTAGGTGTGTGGAGTGGATTTAAGCCCTTGTTGGGATGCCGTCCGTTGTTCATGAAGAATGGTGAATAACCTGTGGATGCGTGTACTCGGTCATTGTGGCAAAATTGCGCCACCGCCAGCCAGTCACTCCAGTTATCTTGACGGTGATTTACAAACATGGTCAGGAATTCCTTGACTTCCTGATTGACTCTTTCCGTTTGTCCATCCGTCTGAGGGTGATAAGCCGTCGATCTATTCGCCTTGATTCCTAGCATTCCATATAGATCATCCATGAACTTGGAAACGAACTGCGGTCCTCGGTCGCTGATGACTTTCCGGGGGATTCCATGCTCTCGAAATACATTGTCTCGAAATAGGACTGCTATCCCTTGGGACGTGATGTTGGACGTTGTAGGCAAGAAATATGCCTTCTTGGTAAATCGGTCCACTACCACCATGACCATGTCGTTGCCCTTTGACTCCGGTAAAGGTCCGATCAAATCAACCGATACTATTTCCCATGGTTCCGAAGGAATCTCGTTTGGATGGAGGGGTGCCGCTCTAGCTTGTCGGTCAGGTTTGGCTCGTTGACAGGTCTCGCATCCCGGGATGTATTTTTCAATGTCTTTGCGCATGTTTGGCCACCAATAATCCTGAGTTATCAACTCCAGTGTTTTGACTATTCCCGAATGTCCCCACGAATGAATTAATCCGATCAACTCTCCTCTAAGTCTATTGTTGGCAGGTATGTAGATTCGTCCCTTCCATTGTACTATTCCCTTATCAATGACGTAGTCCGGATTCCCTGTTTCCAAACCCTCTCGCACTTGTGACTCCCATTGTCGTTTTGGAATTTTTGCCAAGTCCCTTAGCAGTTCCTCAATAGCTCGGTCGTCGTCAAGAAGTCGTACAAACAGATGTTCTTTCAGGAGAACGACACCTTCATTATCATTTTGCCCTCGTGCATGTCCGGCTCGTCGAGACAGTAAATCCGCTTTTGAATTAGATTTCCCCGATCTATGCTTGATGATAAAATTGTATTCCTGTAAGTCTGTGACCCATCGTGCTTGCCGTCGGTTAAGGTTCTGCGCTTTTCGGAAATACGTGAGATTTTGATGATCCGTTAAAACCTCCACTGTTTCTTTTGCTCCTTTGAGGTAGTGAGACCATTCGTAAAATGCGTGCATGACTGCTAGCATCTCCTTATCATAGATCTCATAATTCCGTTCTGCGTCGTTTAAAGCCTTGGAAATAAATGCCACTGGCCTCCAGAGTTGATCTTTGCCTTGTTGAGACAAAATTCCGCCGATTGCAAAGTCTGATGCATCTACCTCAACCCAAAATTGTCCCTCATCATCAGGAATTTTGAGGACCACCTCCCTCGCCACAAGATCTTTCAGTCCCTGAAAGGCCACAGATTGGATCTCAGTCCACAACCAATCGACTTTTCCAGTTAGTTTCGTCAACGGCTTAGCCACCTGAGCGAAGCCCTGCACAAATCGTCGATAAAAGTTGATAAAGCCCAAGAACTGTTGAAGCTCCTTTTTACAGGTTGGTTCTGGCCATGATGCAATGGCATCCACTTTGCCCTTCTCCATTCGGATAGAATTGGTACTAATTACCAAGCCCAAAAAATCAATTTGCGGCTGGTCGAACCAACATTTTTCGGGTTTCAGAGACAATTTATGTTCGCCAAGCTTAGCCAGAATACGGTTGACATGGCCTGTATGTTCCTTCTGGGACTTTGAGAAAACCAGAATGTCGTCCATATAAATAACAACCCATCCTTCCGCAATCTCCTGTCGGAATATGTCATTCATCATCGTTTGAAACGTTGCTGGTGAGTTGGTTAGACCAAAAAACATGACCAATGGTTCAAACAACCCGCGATTGGTCCGGAAGGCTGCTTTCCATTCATCGCCTTCCTTAATTCGAACGTTATTGTACCCCCATCGAATATCCATCTTTGAAAATACTTTGGCATGTGACAATTTATCCACTAGTTCCCCAATGAGCGGTAGTGGGTATCGGTTTTTTATTGTCATCTCATTAAGTCGCCGATAGTCCTGAACCGGCCGTAATTTTCCATCCTTCTTTTTGACGAAAAGAATGGAGACGCCATGGGTGACTTGCTAGGTTGGATACGTCCGATTCCAGATTCTCTTTAAGGAATTCATCCAATTGCGCTTGTTCATCCCTATTTAGTGATATATTTTACAATCCACTGCCTTAGATCCGGGTATTAATTCAATTGCATGATCCCAAGGACGTCGTGGCGGTAGTTCGTCAAAGGTTTCCTTTTCAAAGACCTTTCGATGTCCCAGGTAATGCTCGGGAACTACTTCTTCCAAAGAATGCTTTTTTGCCACCCCAGCCTCTTTAGCCGCAATATCCGTTGCTACGGACCGTAGCTTGAATTCAGGTTCTCCAATATGGACTGCTAGGAGTTTCTCGCCTTCTTCTAGTGGTTCCATGGGGTCCACCTCGTCTTCCGGATTTTCCACATGGGAACGATCCCAACACGTTCCCGGACATCTGGTGAATCGTACTTCTTGCTTCTTCCAGTCCATCACAGGATTGTGATGCTGTAGCCAGTCGTGTCCCAAGAAGATATCAGTTTTTCCTAATCCTGCAACGCCACATTCAATGATTTCTTCGTGGCTTCCTATCCGTAGTTTGAATTGGACCATATATTCCAAACTCCCTAATGCATTTCTGGTTCCGTCTGCATTATACACTGGCATAGGTCTAAGGAGTTTCCGTTTGTTAAGTTTGTGCCTTTCCACAAACTCCATACTGACACAAGATCCTGTACAACCAGAATCTACTAAAGCCACAATGTTGATTTGCGCTCCAGTATCCATGGTTGTAATGGTCCCTTTTAAATTCATCTCTTGTCGTCCCATAGCTTTGACGACACTTTGTCTTAACCTTGTTAGGTTCCATAGCGCCTCCGCTTCTGATTGTCGGTTTAACTCATTAACCAAACTTTCAGTCGCTTCATTAAGGCGTTTGTTATGAACCCATTCTTTTAGACACCGTACTGCAGTATCTTTATCCTGTTGCCATATTCTCCTGAGTACCCAAGCAGGAGACCAAGTCTTTATCCGGGGTTTTGCGCTCATACTCAAGTTTCTGATCCGATGGACATATGACGAACATTCATATAATAATTCCGGTACACTAATACAGGAATCTTTGTCCGAGATCGAAACTTTATCAGCCAGCAGCGCGGAGCGCTTGCCTACTGGCTGTCGCCAAAACCCTTCTCCTTGCCGTATTCTTTCCATTGCTCCTCAGTGAGCTCTTCCACTTTCAATTCCCGAATACGGCCTTTTCCTTTGTCTTTCTGATTGAACCGTTTTGGTTCCGGACAGTCTCGTGCAAAGTGTCCCTCTTTGCCGCAGTTGTAACACGCCCCTGTACGTCGTTTCGCCTTGTCAACGTCCATTGCATTGGGATCCCTGCTAGACGTTGCCATAGTGGGCATACTGTGTTGGATCGGTGCCTTACTTTCCTTGGCCACCGGTGTCTCTTTATACTTGTTACGGCTTTTCTTCTCGCCGTACGCCTCTTTCGCCCTGCGATACATCCGTGCCAATTGCACAGCCCTGTCCTGAATTGCTTTCAGGGATGCGTCGTCTGCCAAATTGCCATGTCTGATCAATTCTCTGCCCAATGCGGGATTGATCCTGTTAAGAAAATGATCCTTGAGCGCGTTTTCTCCCCATCCAACCAGCGGTGATAATGCGTTGAATTTGATGATGTAATCTTCAATTGGAGTGTTTCGCTGCTCCAACTTCATTAAGTCATCCGTCGCATGCTGCTTGGTTTCTGTGGACATGAAAAATTCATGCATTTCTGTTTTGAACGCTGCCCAGGTCACCCACGGGTATTTGTTGATGTTGGGTGGACGCGACCATTGCAACGGTTCTTCCTCGGGTTGTAACGGTGCTCGGTGACCGTTATTTATTTCCCTCCATGTCAAATCCGCCGGATATCGGGTAGGAATACGTGCATGTTTTGCTTCGTATTCTTCATCTGCTTTCTGGATTTCTTGGAGTTTAACTCCCGCCCATTCTCCTGCACGATTTCCCTTTCCTTTCCTAGTTCGGTATAGGCAAATCACAATACGCCGCCGGACCGTTGTTTCCCGCGCCAATGTGAAATACACCTCCATTGTGCGCAGCCAATTATCGACTTGGCTTGGGTCGCCTTCAAAATGATCCGGCATTTCTGCTTTTGTTAATGGAGCCGGTGTCGGTCTGGGATGTGTTCATTGCCACTCGTCCAATACATTGGTAAGTAGTTGTCCAAAACCGTTGACGGTTGCCATTCTAGACTCCTCAATATCGTCGATTTGCTGCTGTCTACGGGCTACATCATCCTGATTTGTCCCAGTTAAGGGAATCTGCGGCGGTATGGGATGTGGCATGACTTGGGTATATCCAATGAGGAAGTCTCTTAGCCCCACAGCCATTTGAACCGTCCACCGGAATGCGCCGACTTGATATTGGCCGTATCCCTTTGAGATCCAATCTTCCATTTGCACCCATGCACTAGGACCCTTAGACACACGTTCTACGTGTATACATCCGACACGCCCTTGAGTCCTTTTGACTTTTATGTTTGCATTAGCCTCTCACAAATGATGACTAATTTGTGCAAGATCTTGGATCCGTGGGTACGCCGGCCATGCAAACTTGTTCCAGTATTGCCGTTTAAACATTACTAGGTAACAATAGCCCGGGATGTGTGGGTGCAAATTTCTTTTATTTGTTCCCCATTTCTTTTCTTCTCGTGCGTGTATGATATGCCGCATCGTGCGGTCCGAGGGTTTGACTTTGATGTTACCATTTGAGGCATGCATCAGTTTGTTCCGTTCTTTTGCCGTTAGAACCAAACCGTCGTGTTTCAGGGTAACGACGTTAAACCCTTGGAGTAGTAACCGCACGTTGGAGGGTGAATCAAACACCGCCTCCCTGACTTCTGGTTGATCTACAAGCTGCTCGAGCACCTGCTCAAGCACTCGCCTGTCTGCTTCCAGTTCTCGTTCCATCTGTTGGAACCGTTTTTGTTTTCTAAGCGCCTCGCGCTTTTCTTGCATGAGGATTTCCCATGCCTCTTCCTGCTCTCGGAAAGCCGCCTCCTCGAGCACTTGTCTTTCGTAAGCTGCTTTGCGCAGCCTGAGCTTTTCTATTCGGCGCTGCTCCTTGCGCCAGACGTGCCATGCGCGAACGTGCGCGTCACGTTGTCGGTGGTCGACCGGTTTGGCCGACTCAGTTCGCTTGTGGGGCAAAGGGCACCCCGCCGCCCATTCTAGATCGAAAGCAATTCCGATCTCCATCAGGGACATAGCTGCCCCTGGCAAAACGTAGTTGAACAATGTTTCCATTGTTTCGGATCCCGGATCCTGTAGTGTGTTCCTCGTGTAGACGTCCCAAGTAGGGAGATGTCGACTCTTCTTCCGTAATTGTACTTCCGAATACAATCACTGCCCGATGCGGTCAATAACGCACCCGCACTCGAGTCTTCGATTTGATTCCATCAACTGACCCAGAGAGGTGGTACCCGGCGCTTCACTCTAGTGTCCTCGTGCTCAGATCAACAGATCCGATACGTGATTGGTGTCTAGAGACTGTATGCCTTGATATACGGCACCCCAATGGATTGCTTTCGCGCGTTCCTTGCGCTTTTCCGAAGCCTTAATGTAGTTGCCCGGGGCGACCCTGCCTGGTCCACAACCCAGCACGCGATGATGAGCAGTCACTGGCTGTGACTGTGGAAGATCCGCTTCCGATCCGCTTTCCCGCGCTTTCCGCATCCGATCTGCACTTTCCGCTCTTTCCCGCGCTTTTCCGCACTTCCGACATTTGCGATCCGCTCTTTCCCGCGCTACAGGAATGCCTGTCCGCTCTCTGCACAGCCACTTCCTCAATAGGCAACTCCGCTTTCCGGAGCCCGCGATCGAGATCTAAACCCACGATCAAGGGATAAAGGCAAACCCCCTTCCAGAACAAAGGGATTGAAAACTTCACCGAAAATCATCGATCACCAATACCAAGCCCGGATTTGGACAGGAGGTGAAAATATCGCAGAGTTCCTTCGTACTGATAGAGCCAAAAATGTATATAAAGCCTCATAGTTATCTTGTCAAAAATATACCATCCTACTCCCAATATCATATCACGCACATAATATCATTCCCATGCAATAAGCTCTTTTCCCTTTACGAGCCTATTCCCTCTGTCGCTTTTTGTCACACTTGTCACGCGCTCTACCCACACGCCGTCCGCTATTCGACGCAGTCACGTCACACGCCATTGCTGTTACTCAGTCGCATCACAGCCACACTTGCGTTCCGCTCCGCGTGCATTCTGTCACTAGGTAACGCATCACAACCGCACTTCGCATTTCCGCACCGCGCGCACTCTGTCACTAGGTCACGCATCACAGCCGCACTACCGCGCACATTTCGTCACTAGGTCACAGGTCACACACAAGTGCGAGCAGCCCTCTGGTTGGCAACGTCGGGACTCTTCAACTAGCTCACACAAACCCCCCTGTCTACACAGCTGCCTTAGCAGTGTAGAGTCGTATTATATTGGCTGCCCCAGTGAGGCTAACTGAAGAATTTCTCCGTCCAATCCACCAGAGGCACTGCCACGCAAACAACAACAAAGCTATGTTCCCCAATTCCGCGCCTGTTTTCAGCATGCCTATTAGTGATGAACATTGCGCACCGAAATTCAACCCTCGAGCGGTTCCGGACTATTTCCGACAGCTAGAGGACATGATGGAGCAGTCACATGTCAGTGACGAAATAATGATGAAGATGTACACAAATCGTTACCTACCACTCGAGGCCCGAAGACTAGTGTACGACATTCCACAATGGGATGATGACTTCCGCTATGCGGATTTCAGACAAGCAATTATACAGGTATACGAGGACGAGCAGTCTGCTCAGACACCGCGAGTTACAGCTTCCACAACCGCAACACCACTTGCGGAACAGGAGATGGCACCGCGGGAAAAATCTGAAACATCGCCCAATCGCGCGACGCACCTCAGCAGCACCTATGAAATTGGTCACGGAGCTTTGGAATGGTCAGCGGAAGAGGACGCAATTGCGAAAGAAGTAGGAAGAATACAGCGGAAGCTTTTGGCACTGCGGAAACAGCAAGGGCTTGCGCGCATCAGGTTTGCAGTTGCGCCCACAATCGCAGTCATCTCCGCGCTTGGAACGGCGGTAATGGGGGTAATAGTGCAACTATCTAGCATTGATCCTGCAGTCGCAAGTTCAATTTTGAGCAAGGAAGATGCGGAATACATGGCGGAAAACTTCGACGAACTCGTAGTGAACGCTGCACCCGTAACCGCAACCTTCGTATCTGAGGCAGTAACCAACGGATGTACTTCCATTGTGCTCGGTGATTTCATGAACAGCTTCGTGGTCAACGACCCTCGCTATTCCACTTCTACTCGCAAAACAGCGTCACGCGCGGCCCCCACCGTTCCCATGTCCACAAGTCCCTCCTCGGATTCGCAACAGAGCACCGCAGAGTCATTTACGCTCAGCGCCTCTAAGCGCAGTTCCGACATCGGCGAAAACTTTCCCGCTCCCGCATTTCACATTCGCAACGAAAACCCGCTATCCGCAACAACCACAACCCCTAACGTCACATCAGTCGCGCACCAGCTTTCAAGAAATCCGCTATGGGTCCTGCCCGCATCATCGCATATCCACACGTCGACCTTGCCCGCGGTTCGTACCGTACGAGTCACGCCCGAAACCGCTCCAATTCCGTCCAACTATGGTAAATCCGCGCCCACTAATCGTTCTCGCGCAAACGACATTGAATCGGTTCCACTCGCGCCATCCGCGACCAGCGAGACCGGCAGCGTCACATCAGGCACAGCTAGTCCGACGTCAGATCCGCTAAAGTTCCCGCCCGGACTTACATATCCGCGCTCGCCTCCACCGTCGCATCCGCTCTCGTCACCTATGGTCACATACGAAGGTAAATCCGCTCCCGCTACTAGCTCTCGCGCAAACGACGTTGAATCCGTGCCACTCGCGACACATGCGACCAGCGTGTCCACCAGCATCCAAACAGTCACGCGCAGGATTACACTCATTCCGCAGTACCTTCCACATGCGATTTCACCTCCTTCGCCTTCGTCGTTCGCTATACGGCCAACAAGCCCTCATCCAACGTCAACGACAGTCCCAGCCTTGCCCGTTCTCGCGCCAACGCTCCAGACCGCTCTAAACCCGCGCAACGTTGGATTCCGATCCGAGCCTGCTACTCGCAATTGCGCCAAAGACACCGCATTCGCCCCGCTTGCGTCATATGCGACAAGCGCAGCCACTGATGTCAAAATGACCGCGCACCGGATTTCGTCAGATCCGCTTAGTCGTCCACATCCGCGTTCGCATACTTCACCCGCGGCGCATCCGCTCTCGTCACGACTAACAAGTCGGCACCCATCGTACATGACTGTCCCAGCTCTGCCCGCTCTCGCGCCAACGCTCCTAACCGCTCCAATTCCATCCGACGATGATCAATCCGCACCCGCTATTCGCACTTGCGACAACGACACTGGAACCGCCCAGGGCGCACCATCAGCGATCAGCGTAGCCGCCTGCGTCACGTCGGTCGCGTCTAGGATCACAGCCCCGTCAAGTTGGTTAACAGTCACGCGCCAACCAGCTGCAGTTCCGCGCAAGGATGAGGTCACATCCGACGATGGTAAATCCGCGGCCGCTATTCGATCTCGCGCCAATAACATGGAAACTGTCCCACTCGCGCTATCAACAACCAGCTTCTCGCACAGTCGTCTATATCCGCTCTCGCCGCCGACAGCCGCGCTCGAAACCGTTCTAGTTCCGCACGGCGCTACGGTTGCATCCAACGATGTTCACTTCGTGCCTACTACTCGTTCTTGCGACGACGACGCTGAAACGGGGCCATTCGCATCATCAGCAACTAGTGCAGCCACCAATGTCAAATCGGTCACGCACCAGACTAAGCCAATTCCGCTAAAGTTCCCGCCCGGACTCATACTTCCGCTTTCGACTCCCTCGCATCCGTCACATCCGCTCTCGCGTACGTCACCTATGCGAACAAGTCCACACCACACCACTCCATTTCCGCACGATGCGACGGTCAAGTCCGAATCCGAGCCCGCTGCTCGCTCTCGCACCAACGACACCGAGACTGCCCAGCGCGCGCCAGAGACCAACGCAGCTACGGACAGGCCAACGATCACGCACCGGATTGCGTCGAATCCGCAACAGTTTCCGCCCAGTCGTCCCGATCCGCTTTCACCTCCTTCACACTCGACGCATCCGCTCTCGTCTCGTCTAACAAGTCCGCACCCGTCCTCCACGACAATCGCTACCTCGAACGCGCCACCGCAAAGTCTCCAATCCGCTCTAGTTCCGCACAATGGTACGGTCAAATCCGATAACGGTCAAGCCGCGCTCGTTACTCGCACGCGCACCAACGTCTCTGAATCTATCCCACTCGCACCCTCAGCTACAGCCCCTGACGCTACGTCAGTCAAGTCTCGATCCCAGTCCTTTTCATCCATCAAGTTAAGTTATAAGTCAAGTTGTCCAAGTTTTTCAAAGCCATCGTCTCAAGCAAGTCCTACGCCAAGTTCAACAAGTCGCGCAAGTTCAAGAACACCGTCGCAAGTTTTATTACGTCAACGTATTCGTCACTGCAGCGCCCATCGATAAAGCAAGAAGGATCAAGTTCCAACGTACGTTCGCCCTCGCCCTCAGTAGATTCCCGCAGCCCCACATTCTCGACAATCATATTGGCCGAAGAAAAGGAGTATAGAGGAGAGGAAGAGAAGGAGATTAGCGGAGAGGAGGAAGTGGGGATAGAGGACGATGAAGACGGCACGCACCGACGCACACCGGATCCGGAGCCACCACCTCGCGACTACGATGCCCACACAAGTCCAGCGACGCTCGTCGCAAAACTGTTCCCTTCCCTACGCCGCCAATTATATAATACGGAGAACGTCAAACAGATCGACTCGTTGTCCTCGCGCTCCGTCAAAACCTATACCCAATCCCCGACTCTCACTGCTGTCCGACGACCACCCGCTTCCACTTTCAAAATCTATGTTGCCAACGGATCTACCTACGCAACCACAAGTCTGACGCGCATTCAAGAAATCTTCATTACGCACACCATGCCTTTGTTATCCGACCCCACAGGTTGTCAGCAACGCAACGCTTTCGCGACGCAGCCGCTCCGTCCGTTTCCACGACGCCCATCGACGCTCACAATCAGCTGCACCGTCCGTCAGCCCAACGCCGTCCGTCAAAGCCCATCCAGCGATAATCAATGCCTCAGCCGTTCACAACGACCGCACACTCCTTCCCTTCCGTTCAGCCGCAGTCGACGATCCGTTCACGCATCCAGATGCCACGATCACCCACCATACGTCGTACGCTCAACGCACCTCGCTCGCCCACCTCGTTTGCCGCCGCGCCCAGTCCAGCCACCTTCGACGATCTGTTCACACGCCCTCCATCCGCACCTTCGTTAGCACCCCACATGTTCTGCCTACACCTCAGCAACATCCGATCTAGCAACGTTCGCAACAGCTACTCAACAGGTACAAAAGACTCCCAGCAACAGCAGTTGACCGAGGGCGGTCAATTTTTCAAGTACCGGGGAGATGATGAGCAGTCACTGGCTGTGACTGTGGAAGATCCGCTTCCGATCCGCTTTCCCGCGCTTTCCGCATCCGATCTGCACTTTCCGCTCTTTCCCGCGCTTTTCCGCACTTCCGACATTTGCGATCCGCTCTTTCCCGCGCTACAGGAATGCCTGTCCGCTCTCTGCACAGCCACTTCCTCAATAGGCAACTCCGCTTTCCGGAGCCCGCGATCGAGATCTAAACCCACGATCAAGGGATAAAGGCAAACCCCCTTCCAGAACAAAGGGATTGAAAACTTCACCGAAAATCATCGATCACCAATACCAAGCCCGGATTTGGACAGGAGGTGAAAATATCGCAGAGTTCCTTCGTACTGATAGAGCCAAAAATGTATATAAAGCCTCATAGTTATCTTGTCAAAAAATATACCATCCTACTCCCATATCATATCACGCACATAATATCATTCCCATGCAATAAGCTCTTTTCCCTTTACGAGCCTATTCCCTCTGTCGCTTTTTGTCACACTTGTCACGCGCTCTACCCACACGCCGTCCGCTATTCGACGCAGTCACGTCACACGCCATTGCTGTTACTCAGTCGCATCACAGCCACACTTGCGTTCCGCTCCGCGTGCATTCTGTCACTAGGTAACGCATCACAACCGCACTTTGCATTTCCGCACCGCGCGCACTCTGTCACTAGGTCACGCATCACAGCCGCACTACCGCGCACATTTCGTCACTAGGTCACAGGTCACACACAAGTGCGAGCAGCCCTCTGGTTGGCAACGTCGGGACTCTTCAACTAGCTCACACAAACCCCCCTGTCTACACAGCTGCCTTAGCAGTGTAGAGTCGTATTAGCGACTACTCTTGTTTAAGACTTTTGTGTAGACAGAATTGTCCCGCAGTCAGTCGTGACTACGCTGTTGACTATTTGTCGGATCGAGGCTGCAACCGGCCCTGTGGTGTGACGAGCGGTTGGTCAGACGAAAGATTTAACGGATCGCTTCAACGCTGTGAGCGGCAACGAGCAAGGCGTGCTCGGCGCTGTAGCAAACGATGAAGGGTGTGATTTGAAAGACTCTAGATTATGTTAGGACTAATCCCACCACAATCACAAGCTTCAGAGAAGAGATTATAATAGAGACGAAGCTATCGACACAATAGAAGTAGTAACCTGGTAAGAGGAAACTATCTAGAGTCTTAGAGACTCCTACCTACGACGCTCCACCTTATATACCCCAACCATGGTCTGTGCGCAGCAGCCTCATGCCCCTAGGGCTATGCGCGCGCAGCAACGGAACCATGGCGACTATCTACGCCCTCCCGCGATCCCCGTGTCCCCATCCGGTCCTTATTGTATTCTTATCGGCACAGCCCCTGGCTGACTAACCGCTGACCTAACCGGTGGGCGCCTTGACATAGGGGTTGGCGCCTACAAGTCCTGTATACCTATGCGTCCATAGGGCCCCAGAGAAAATAGATAAAAATGTAGAAAAATAGCCGAATAGTCGTAAGGTCATAACACTCATCTCATCTCCTCTCTTAAGTCTTCTATTGGGGCCCTAAGGCGTCATGCCAAGGGTAGTCCTGATAGGATGGAGTCCAATTTGATACTAAGCCTAAGCCCAAGGGGCTGGCACATTTGAAGCAATTGTTTAAGAGAAAGGAACCTGGTACTCATCTGAAACCATCAATAGAGGTGGGCTGGCTTGTGCATTTTGACCACTATTAACTTTAGAACCACCTTCCAGCGGGGTATACATGCCATTGAGCACCAGATTACATATCCTGGCAGCAACTTCATTTTCCATGACTCACAGGGCTTTGAGGCTGGTTCTGAGGATGAGATGGAGGATGTTTGGAAATTTATTGAGAAAAAATCAATGGCAATTTGGTACATTTTAATGTTTTTATGTTTCATCTGATATATACTGCCATAGGTACTGTATACCCATGGATAGTCCTCGCCCCCTGCCACATGCAGAGCTTCAGTTCTTCAACAAGGGGACTGGATGTAAGTCAGCAGTCATTCCAACCACAGTTATTCATGGAATACAGTTCCTTTGGTACTGGTTTTCACCAAGTTTGATGGCCAAATCATACAAGAATGGGGTAAACTTACTGACATGGAAGATGACAAGGCTATGTGGGAAAGGGCCAGAGAAAATGCTGAAAACACTTTTCAGGAAGTTTACCTGCCTAGAGTCATGAATACAGATCACCCTCCAAAGACATTTGTGAGGTTGGAAGGTGAGCAATGAGATCTATTGACCTCTATTATAAATGAGCCTTTTTGCTAGAGATGCACAAGGCTAAAAAAGATTGTCCTGAACTGATAGAGAAGACAGCTCAAACAATTGACAATACCAGTTTGCATCATCTCTTTGTCTCTACTCAGGCAAACAACTTGGATCTCTGTGTTAAACATGCTCTTCAGTGAGATCTTCCATAATAATGACCAGCACATAATGTGATGCATTACAGAGATGTTTTGAGCAGGAAATATGTATGGAGAGCAATCCCTGTAATGGTGTTTTCACATTTCCCATATTTTTGGGTAAGTAAAGGCATTCTATCTTATGTCAAGGAAGATTATTATACAATCAGTTCAATATGGTATGCCACTTTCACATTATGTTAACTATGACAAACATTGGAAAGGAACATGTGACTATATCTGCTTATTTTCATGTCATGTATTTGAATATCTCATACATTGTGTATAGGATGTGAGTATTTTTCACTTGGGATGGTGAAGTTTACAAGGCATGCTATCTGGTGGTTTTTGAATAGAATTTGAAGAATGTGGGTGATAGTTTAACCTTTTGTCATTCAACCTTCACAATATGATGACAGTGGGTAAATGATGCTGAAATTCCTTTTGATCAGCAGTCTGATGGATGCAACAGAAAGTGAGTGGCAGTACTTGCCCTTTCCATTGACTGATCCAATGATATGTAGGGGGTAGGTTACGTTGCACATTTTATCAAAGGAGCATCAATCAACCTGCTTGATCAACAGAATGTGAGTGTCATTGGCAATGCTTAATGATCAATCTCATCAAATGGTGATCAACAGAGAGTGAGTGACAGTGGAAAGGTTATCCCAGGGACTCTCCTGACATCTGATTTGATGATCAACAGAGAGTGAGTTGCATGTCCAGTTTATTGCAGGGACACTCCTGACATCTGATCCTGTGACCAACAGGGTGTGAGTGATTTTATGGCAGGGACTCTCTTGACATCTGATCCCATGGCCAACAGGGAGTGAGTGACAGTGTCCATTTTATGGCTGGGACTCTCCTGACATCTGATCCCATGAACTACAGTATGTGAGTGACCATGGACATTTTACAGGGACTCTCAGGCTCATGGCATCTGATTGCATGACCAACAGGAAGTGAGTGATAGTGTCCATTTTATGTCTCTTGACATCTGATCCCATGACCAACAGTATGTGAGTTACAGTTCCCATTTATGCCACTCCTGGCATCTGATCCTGTGACCAACAGTATGTGAGTGATGCCCATTTTTGTGCCAGGGGCTCTCTAGACATCTGATCCCATGACCAACAGTATGTGAGTGACACTGCCCATTATATGCCAGGGACCCTCCTGACATCTGTTCTTATAACCAATAGGGAGTGAGTGACACCTGATTTATGGCAGGACTCTCCTGACATTTGCTCATGGCCAACAGGAAGTGAGTGATAGTGCCCATTGAATGCCAGGGACTCCTCTGACATCTGATCCCATGATCAATAGGAAGTGAGTGACAGTACCAATTTTATGCCAGGGACTCTGATCCCATAATCAACAGGGAGTGGGTGACAGTGCCAATTTTATGCCAGGAACCCTAACATTTGATCCCATACCAACAGGAAGTGAGTGATGCCATTTTATGCCAGGGACTAACACCTAATTCCATGACCAACAGGAAGTGAGTGACAATGCCTCTTTCATGCTAGGAACTTCTGATCCCATGACCAATAGGAAGTGAGTGGCAGTGTCCATTTTATGCCATGGGATCTGATCACATGACCAACAGTATGTGAGTGACAGTGCCCATTTTTGTCAGGGAATCTTCTGCCAGGTGTCTGATCCCATAACCAGGAGGTGAGTGACAGTCCATCTTATGCCAGGAACTCTCCTGACATCTGATCCCATAACCAACAGGAAGTGAGTGACAGTGCCCATTTATGGGCAAGGACTCCCCTGACATCTGATCCCATGACCAACAGCTTGTGAGTGATATCATTCATCTTCTTTCCAAGTACATTAATCTACCTTCAGTTTGTATGCTTATTCACCTACATCAGATTCAAATTCTCATGATGCTTATCATCAGTTCTCTGTGAACCGTGCATGTGGGGTAGAACCATATGAAAAATCTGCATTTCAGATGGTTAGAATTCAGCTTTTCTCCAAGAATGATGTATTAATGTGGGTTTTATCAGCCATCACATTGTCAAGCCTTAGTTGGTAAACCATCATTTCATTTATAAAACTGATTCATATTGATTATTCCAAGCACTTACCCTCATTGCTAAGAAAGCATTTTGGGAAAGAGAAAATGCTCCAACAGCCTTGAAAAACACTATTGACTGGTTCATTAAACAAGGTTTTGTGGAGGAACTCAAAACTCAGATTACTGTTCAGTCTATGCCATCTGATGATGCAGACTTGTTTGCATATCTGTATACTCAGACTAACAACTGACTGTAGTATGCACTCAATTCAATCCCTTTTCTTTTGCTCACATTTGTGACACACAGAAGCCTCACTTATCTACAACACCATTGCCATCTTTGTTATGACATCGCCTACATTTTTCTTGTTTATTT
This sequence comes from Amanita pallidorosea, assembly GCA_023014475.1. Lineage (NCBI taxonomy): Eukaryota > Fungi > Basidiomycota > Agaricomycetes > Agaricales > Amanitaceae > Amanita > Amanita pallidorosea. The sequence goes on from JAEBUS010000077.1 coordinate 104,021, forward strand.
ACTGTCTTGTTCCACTAATGATTTGCATCTCAAGAATATCTGTCCCAACTGATGGGAATACTTTGGGATATCTCATGTCTGTTGTTTGTCCATTGTGAATGATGACATGATTACACTTTTTTAAAACTTTTACTGAGGACTGTATGTGAAAGCTTATTGCTGATATAGCAAAGAGCATGCCTGCATTGTGCAAATAATGCAATGCATAAGTCCTAGCCTGAGGGGGCTGCTGGAAAGAGCACACACTCAATTAACATCATGCCAAATCCTCTACTAGTTGCTGGAGGTTCCAAGTCTCTTCACAAGTCCACACCATGAACACTAATCTCTAAACCTAGTTGCCACCGTTTTATCTTTATCTCATTTCTGCCAATCACTGAACCGTGCATTTGGCGCATTCATCACCATGTGTTGCCATTTCCACTGACACATCCATGCCCCAATTATGTGATATCCACTTGTAGTGATGCATGAGGACATACATACCTTTTGTTGTAGTAATTATGCACATTTGCAGTAGGATTCGTTGGCACTGGATAACTTTTATGCACCACTGCCAGAAGGGATAGAGGGATGATGAGCCGTGTGGCGCAAAACGCGTACCCCAAGTTCAGATCGCAGGGACATTTGTCGGCTGACAGACAATATCGAAAATACCTTTCTTGCAATCCCAGGACCAGTAGTAATTCGTCTGGGTTTATTTTTTCGGAGCATCAAGTCATGAGTGTGGAATCACGGATACACCATTCCAGACTTGATAATCTAGCTTCAGTCATTAACGTCGAACTGGGGACTTCCATGAACTGACCGCAGAGACCAGTAATATTCAAATATGATCTGCATATTCCATATGATAATAACATAACGGGGCTTTAATCGACATTTGTGTCGCCACGCACTCGTCCTGAGCTGCATTAGTAGCACGTATTCCGTGCCAATGAATCAAATGCGCGACAGGATGAGCTGGAAAGAGTACCGGTACAATGGCGAAACGAAAGAGGCTTGGGGAGTGTTGCTCTGCTTGACGTGGAAGGTTCCAAATGTAATGCTTTCTTCACAGGCCTTCGGTCTGATACAACTTCTGCCATCGATAAGAGCTGCTACTAGCCTCATGAAGATGTTGAGCCCACTGTACATTTAGGGCAGCCACGCATTCACTTTATCTTCATCTCCGAATATGCACCGACACGTTTATACCCCATATTTTGTGATAATGGGCAAGTGCACGCTTTGATTGTATTTATAGGCACTAAATGATTTTGACGTGTGACTAGGCTGGATAATGAAGTTATGAACTGCGTACCTACAAATTTGAATTGGACTTGCCTTCGCGTGCGGCGTGACCGCTCTTTCCAAGGTTGTACTTTCCCGTAGTATTTAGCTGTAAATTTCCGTGTTTGTAAACCTCGCACTGTATGACTATGAATGGCGGCCGACAAATTACAGCCCCTTATTCAGTTTCGGATCCTGGCAATCTGGAAGGTGATTCCACGCCAGTTGATTAAGAATAGCGCCATTTAGCACCCAAAAGTCACGTCGACCATATTTGGTCAGGATCAAGGTGGACCCGAACACAAGTTGCCAAAAAAGATGGCATCATCGGCTTTTTTCTGCTCGTGTGCGGAAAAAATGCGCTTGGCTTTCCCACAAGCGTGTGACTCTACTCTGAAATTTGAAGTCTTGTACCATGTTGCTTCTCTATAAGCATTAGGTACCCCTCTCGTGGTCCAGTCACCAGTGTAGAGTCACCGTGCCATTCTGGAATGGACGTTCGGGTACGTTCGCCTGAAGGTCGGTACAAACATGTGCTTGCGTCACATCTCACAGAAATCTGGGATACAAACGCGTCGGTGGAAAAAGATAAAGGGAATGGGCCAAATGGTTCGGCATCTAGTTATGGGGTTAGCCTATGGCAGAAGTTGACTCGTGTGTTATCGCGTGCCGGACGTGAACGCGTGAACAACGAACTTAATGTAGCGCACGGTGGTACTCTGGTACTCTGGTATCAAGGTGTGGGACTCATTTTACCATCCCACGCCTAGTCATTCGGACTTTACAATAAGGATGACTCTCAATTTCGATACATCAAATCGACCTCTGACCGTGTTGCCATGGCCCGATATTACTTCGCATACGGAACCGATATGTGGAAGGACCAGATGGCTTATAGGTGTCCAGGAAACAAGCTCGTTGGCAAAGGCACATTATCAAATTGGAAATGGATGATCGATTTCCGTGGATATGCGAATATCCTTCAATCGACGGGGAAGGTCGTGCATGGACTAGTCTACGAGATCACTCAGGCGGACGAAGATTCACTGGACGTTTATCTAGCATACCCTGAAATATCGTCAAAGCAGGTCGAAAATATTCAGATAGCCGCGGACCCAGTACCGGCCCTTGTCTATTTTGATAAGACGAGGACGGAGGATGGCAGGGCAAACAACGAGTACATTGGACGAATGAGCAATGCGATCGAGGATGCCTCAGCAGCAGGAGTACCAGACAGCTATATCAAGAATACCATTCGTCCATTCATACCGAAGCTAACGTTTGGTTACGGAAGCAACCTGTGGAAACGCCAGATGTACTTCAGATGTCCGCAGAGCAGCTTTACTGGCGTGGGCATTTTAAAGAATTGGTGAACATCTTTGCTCAACTATCATCGGCGTGTACTGACTGTCTTACAGGAAGTGGATAATTAACCAACGGTACTTCGCAAATGTTGTCCAATCCCAGGGTGATATCGTCTATGGCCTACTGTTCACGTTTAGTGGGACGGATGAAGCAAAATTGGACAAGTCTGAAGGTCGGGCGTACAGTAAGCGCATGGAAAGAATTGAAGTGGATGGCGGCAACAGTTATGTGACGGCCCTTGTATACATCGACGAAACAAATACCAAGAAGGGGACTCCAGGGTCAGAATACATCGGCAGACTCAACAACGGGATCATAGATGCGTTGCAGGACGATGTACCAGAGGGTTACATCAAGAAGTACCTTCGACCATTCACTCCAACCCTATATTTTGCCTATGGGACGCACATGTCCAAGACAAAAATGTCGAATATGAAGCCAAGGCTATGGTCCTGGTCTAAGGTAGGCGCCCTTCCAAACTGGTAAGTAGGTTTTATATTCAATATATCAGCGAGCGTTCATGGTCGTCATGTAGGAAGTGGAACATAAACGAGGATGGCTATGCCAATATCGTCTCATCTGTCAAGGACGTCGTGTACGGCATATTATACGAAGTTGACCAGAGGGATGAAGCGCGGCTGGATGAGCTGGCCCACCCACACTACGCTAGACGTATGGTGCGAATCGAGACATCAAACACAGATACGTTCTATGGGCCCAGATACGCTCTCAACTACGTGAATGCACTCGTCTACGTCGAAAAGAGGGCCGGAAACGGAACCGCAAGCAGTGATTATATTAAAGTTATGAACGAAGCGATTGAAAAAGGAATTAAGCAGGGCCTGCCGAAAAAATATGTTGACAAGTATCTTCGCCCACATATACCGGCTCCTGAGGTTGGTACCAACGCTCGGCTTCTGGATGATAGCACTGATGTCTCTAGTAATGAGGCACCTTGGCAATTAGGTAAAGTTTCAGATGAAGCAAGATTCAATTTTACTTGCTCGCGTCCATCCATATTTACGATAGAGTAAATTTTGTGTGTGAATTGCTCGTAATCATCTGCTCCCACCAAGCACCATCCTGCATAACGTCGTGAAAGACCCTTTGCCGAGGATGGCTTAGGTGTCGGTAATCGCTTCTGCAATGCGTGACGCGTGACGCATGACAGTGAGATGGTAGCCTGCACAGTCACATTTCTCTCTTCGAAACCTTTCCATACGGTCAAATCACTGGTACAATCACACGTTCCTGGCGGTCAAGCTGCACGTGTGCGATGGCGAAGTACCTCCTCAGAAGTGTGTAACACATTACCAAGTTTACACGCATGGGACTAATTTTTTGCAAAGCCGCGTGGACGACCTGCGTTACGCGTTTTGACCACCCTCGATCCTTCAAAACTAAGCAGTACCGACTTTATGGACCTCTCAAATCGAACACATCCCCGTATCCGGACCCCCACGGGTGGGACGGATGAACTGGCATTTCGATCATCACTACGTTTCCCAAGTGGTAGCACGGGGTTTTTGTATTACAACGTCCCGCCGCCCCACCATCCCCCCATCATGGGCGGAATTCGCTTTCGCGTCACGGGAAGCGCCGACCCCTCTAGTTTCGACAGGGGTTCCGATATCTTGGATCCAGAAACCACCTTGCCATGGCATATCCCTTTGTTGATGTTGACGAAGAGCAAGAGGCGCGTGATGTTACGCGAAATGTTGTTGGCGGACAGCCTCGTTTCGAAGGAACTGATGGAGCACTGTAATATGTTATGGCGGACTTACTACCCGTGGACCAGGGCAAGATCATGGAAAACCTTCCTCTATTATCTTGAACAACCTTTCTTTTTGCGGTTTAATTCTGAAACAGTTAACATATGCACGGTACTTGAAGACAGATTCGGCGTGAGCTTAATCCATGTAGGGAGTGGCACCTCCAAAATGCTGCCTGCGCAAGTTGAACCGAAAGGTACATATGCTTGCTACTCCGCTATTATACACCCTTTGCATATATGTTGACATGATTGGCAGGTAGTGCTATCGTGCGGTTTGAACAATCGGGTCAACAAGGCAACTGCTTGGCGATTCGAGTGCTGAAGATTGTAGAACCTCTGGGTGAAGAGCCTGATCGTGACCACGGGGCATCATTATGTATAACAGCGACCGAGGGCAAATTGCTGCAACGATACATTCCAGGTCGTCGTCACCCTCATACATTATTGATCAACACCGACATGCGCTCTGGCCAGGGACTTAAAGCGCTTACCAGTTCCCGAAGAGCAATAGATTTGTAAATTTATCGACGAGAAAGACCAATAAATACCCCCATGTTGAAAAATACATGCAACTCTGCGTGAATCGCGATCAAGTTGTCCGCCTTCAGTGCAAAACGCGCTTGAACACCGATGGGGATCTCCCCTCTCTTTTTCTTGCGCTCCTCGAGCGTGATTTCTTGGTAACTTCTTGACCGACGCTCCTCTAAGCCTCGGTTGGTTATATATGAACATCACATTCGCCCTTGGCAAATCATTGTTCATTGGTCAATACGCTGTTCATCGCATGAGATGCGGCGCTTTGTATTGTCATTCATTATCGCATCAATCAGTGTTGAAAACTATATGCTATCAAGTCGTTGTTTGCTGGCATCTTCCAGTTGCACATAGAATCTACCTTGTGTGGGGATCCATCTGATATGATGCTCGAGGCGGGATAACTTTTTGTCACGCATTGTCTTGGACCATTAGTATAGCATGCTAATGACCCTTCCCTTCGTACGATCTCGTCGCCTGTCGCCGATTACGTTCGTACGCCTATGTTACCACTGTATATATTTATGTGCGAAAACAAAATCGTCGCACGTTGCGCCGTACCTTAGCAATACATGAGAGGGATACACATATCGCGGGCGAAGGTCTCAAGCAGTATGCAAAGAAGCCATAGGCGTGGTGCATTGGGAGGAATGCGAGAGCCCGAGGAATGCTTTCCGGCGCTCTGAAGGCTCGTAGCTGTTCAGGATTAATCATGACAGTTTCAGTTTAGTGCCGTCAGCGAATACTCAATTCCGTAGGACGTATTTATAAATACCTGTCGGAGGACCAGTCGATATGCTCACGTATCTTGACGCGCGGAGTATAAAGGAAGGATCTCTGCTGCTCTCGTCTGTGTTACATCAATAAGACGAGAAAGATTTTTTCGACCCAACGTGTATCCGGACAAGATATCTTTTTTGAAGTAATGCCGAATTCTTTGGCGATGGGTAATTCGATTGGGAGTACTTTTCCGTCTACGAAGAGACATGTTAGTTTTCATAGGTTTGAGTAATGCGTGTCTGAGCTCTAAAGGTTTTGAGAGGGCGAATGGGATTGTGCTGTCCAAAGCACGTGTGGATGAAGGTGAAGTAGTCCTGGGGAGAATCATTAGAGAATTAACATGGAGAATGCGAGCTCCCGCACTCAGTTTTCGTTCATGATTCCAATGGTATCACTGTTCTCAGGAGAAAGCCCCAGCCCGCCCTTGGAAGTAGGCGTCCGTTCGTGGTTTAAATATGTCAACTTGTGACATCGTCTTCCCACAAACAAGCTGAACTCAAGCAACACTTTGCCGCCCTTTCCGTAATGAACGTCACATCATGGCGCCTTGTCTTTGTGTCTGCTCGACCACCTGGGTTTGTCGATGGGTGGTTGAAGACGAGAGAAATGTTTCGTGTGGACGAGGTTTATTCTAAGCTTCTCCTTTTAACGGCGCTGACGAGGCTAACGTTCTCCGGAGGTGGTGCCCAGGACTGTGACGCGCTACGCCAACCTCGTATTCTCGTCGCTCCAATTGCTCTCTATTCCTCGTTTTGTACTTGCCTCAGCTGCCCTTCCCTCTCTGCTACGTGAGAGTAGCATTCAATGGGCCCTGTCTTTCGTCAACCCCCATTCCCTCTTACTTTTCTCTTGCCTTCCTACCCTGCTTCATTTCTTATATTGTAGCGGAAGCTGACTTGACGACCTCGGGGTTCAGATACACCACGCTCACCTTCCCTGTTCAAAAGGTCAACTTTCAGGACACACCGCATCATCCACATAGCCGGTAGCTTACAAACCACTCTAATATTTCATCTTTGTCGACGTAGATGGAGGTGATCGTAGCGAAATGTGCTACGCACCAAAGCGCGTTACATGTGACTAGTGACGCAACACTTCTTAACCAACCACCACCACCATCACATTGTTGTTTCGTTGACAATGAATGTGCTTTCTGCAGCACGTAACTTCGTCATCTCTCATGCGAATTTCCTATCCATTGGGCATGATTATGTATGTATCAATGGCCTGTCTACCCATCTGCTTTTTCTTGACAAAGGCTCAGAATGAGAATATTACTGGTATGTCACATGGACCTTATTGGAAAAGGTTTACAGTGATCTGATGTGCTCAATTGCAGTCAACCAACAAGTATGTACAAAGTAAATCACATCAATATTTCATCTTTTTGATGTTTTATAGATTGAAGTTAAGAGTAACTCCATATATGTTGTTTCTGAGGATGATATTGGTATGTGTTCCTGCTACTACATGACTCTACATGTTAATCTATATAATACAAAATCAAATTTCATACAGGAAAATATAAGAAATGGCTATTACCACCTGATCCTTCCTCCAATCATGACAAAGCTAGGAATAAGTATCATGAAGGAAGTGGGCTGTGGATTATCAGTGATGAGAGGTATATTGGTTGGAAACAGAGCTCCAACCAATTGCTATGGATCAATGGAATTTGTGAGTAGTCATCCTATGGCTCATATCATTATTGACATTTCATAGCTGGCTGTGGGAAAACAATTGTCTGGTGTGTCATGCTCCTATTGTGTATCAGTTACTCATGCACAAGGAAAGCTCTAGTATCATAGAAGACATCCAAAATGCCTACCAACAACAGTGTGGTTTGGGCCTGGCACATTTTTATTTTGATGTCAATGATCATGCAAAGCAAACTACCAGAAGCCTTCTCTCTTGGTTGGTCATAGCTCTAACTGCAAGATCCAAAGATCATAAAGTTTTGGCTGCCCTTCATGAGAAATGCAACCAGCACTCTAGTCCTACAACTGATGATTTATGCAGTGCTTTGCTAAAACTCTTGCATGGCTTTGAAAAGGCTTATATTGTTGTTGATGCCCTTGATGAATGTATAGAACATGATAAATTTTGGAAGGTCATAAAAGCCATTCATGGACATTGTTGTCTTTTGATCAGCAGCAGAAGGGAACAATCAATATTGGCAGCCATGATGGAATACACTCCCTTGGAGATAGTCCTTTCTGCAGATTTGGTCAATGGGGATATCAAGAAATATGTTTATGATACTTTTCAGGCAGAACATAAGTTGAAAAGGTGGTCTCATGCAGTGAATAAGGACATACAGGAGGTGCTGTTGCAAAGAGCAAATGGAATGTATGCATCCAACTCATGTGATCACAATAACTGCTGACCCATTTAAAGGTTCCGTTTTGCTGCATGTCAAATCGATGAGCTTAGAAAGTGTAGGAACCAAAAAGCAGTTGAGGATGCATTGCAGCAGATTCCTGAGACACTACAAGACATCTATGACCAAATATTGCAAAGAATTGATAAGAGAGATATAAAGAGTGCCCATATGCTTCTTCATTGGCTGGTGCTATCGATGCAGCCTATGAAATTTCAGGAACTTATGGCAGCTGTGACATTTGATACATCCAAGAAGAGCTTTGAACCTAAGCTGGCATTGTCAGAGCCAGAAGATGTGCTGGAGATATGCTCAAGTCTTGTGATAAGAGGAGAAGATGACACAGTAGCACTTGCCCATGCATCAGTGAAGGAATATTTCCTGTCAGCACCTAGGATGTTGGGAAGATATACAATCAACATATTGCAGCAGGATTCTGCTCATGCATTGATGACATCTTTCTGTCTGTCATACATTCTACAGATGACACAAACCAACCTGACTAACAGTGTGCTGGAAGAGTTTTGCCTAGCCAAATATAGTGCTAGGTGGTGGTATGGACACTATGAGCTGAGCAACCAGGATAGTAACATAGAAGACTTATTAAAGTTGCTGTTTCAGCAGAGTAATTCCTTTGTGAATTGGGTGAGATTGGATGATCTGGATGGGCCATATGAATTCGTTGGGCATATAAAAGAGTAGATCATCCAATTTATTATGCTGCACTGCTGGGACTACAGAACATTGTACAACACATTTTAGCTCATGATGATGCCAACACTCAGGGCAAATGGCAAGGGAATGCACTCCAAGATATGGAAACAGGCAAGTTGCTGATGAGCAATACAGTTGATGTGAATGCTGGGCATGGTCTTTATGGGAATGCACTGCAAGCAGCAGCATATAAGGGCAATATTGAAATTGTAAAGTTGCTCATAGACAAGGGAGCTGATGTCAATGCTCAGGGTGATGAATATGGGAATGCAGTGCAGGCTGCAGCATATAAGGGCAATATTGAAATTGTAAAGTTGCTTGTGGACAAGGGAGCTCATGTCAATGCTCAGGGTGGTAATTATGGGAATGCACTCCAGGCTGCAACATGTCAGGGCAATATGGAAATTGTCAAGTTGCTTGTGGACAAGGGAGCTGATGTCAATGTTCAGGGTGGTCATTATGGGAATGCACTCCAGGCTGCAGCATAAGGGCAATATGGAAATTGTCAAGTTGCTCATGGACAAGGGAGCAATGTCAATGCTCAGGGTGGTATATATGGGAATGCACTCCAGGCTGCAGCATATGAGGGCAATATGGAAATTGTCAAGTTGCTCATGGACAAGGGAGCTGATGTCAATGCTCAGGGTGGTCATATGGGAATGCACTCCAGGCTGCAGCATTACAGGGCAATATGGAAATTGTCAAGTTGCTGTGGACAAGGAGCTGATGTCAATGCTCAGGGTGGTATATATGGGAATGCACTCCAGGCTGCAGCATTAAGGGCAATATGGAAATTGTCAAGTTGCTCATGGACAAGGGAGCTGATGTCAATGCTCATGGTAGTGTTTATGGGAATGCACTCCAGGCTGCAGCATCATCAGGGCAATATGGAAATTGTCAAAGTTGCTCATGGACAAGGGAGCTGATGTCAATGCTCAGGGTGGTCATTATGGGAATGCACTCCAGGCTGCAGCATATAAGGGCTATATGGAAATTGTCAAGTTCCTCATGGACAAGGGAGCTGATGTCAATGCTCAGGGTGGTCTTTATGGGAATGCACTCCAGGCTGCAGCATATAAGGGCAATATGGAAATTGTCAAGTTGCTCATGGACAAGGGAGCTGATGTCAAAGCTCAGGGTGGTCGTTATGGGCATGCACTCCAGGCAGCAGCATCACAGGCCCATATGGAAATTGTCAAGTTGCTCATGGACAAGGGAGCTGATGTCAATGCTTATGGTGATGTCAATGCTCATGGTGGTGTTTATTGGAATGCACTCCAGGCTGCAGCATATGAGGGCAATATGGAAATTGTCAAGTTGCTCATGGACAAGGGAGCTCATGTCAATGCTCAGGGTGGTGAATATGGGAATGCACTCCAGGCTGCAGCATATGAGGGCATATGGAAATTGTCAAGTTCCTCATGGACAAGGGAGCTCATGTCAATGCTCAGGGTGGTGAATATGGGAATGCACTCCAGGCTGCAGCATATCAGGGCTATATGGAAATTGTCAAGTTCCTCATGGACAAGGGAGCTCATGTCAATGCTCAGGGTGGTGAATATGGGAATGCACTCCAGGCTGCAGCATATCAGGGTGATATGGAAATTGTCAAGTTCCTCATGGACAGGGGAGCTGATGTCAATGCTCATGGTGGTGTTTATGGGAATGCACTCCAGGCTGCTGCATTAAGTGGCAATATGGAAATTGTCAAGTTGCTCATGGACATGGGAGCTGATGTCAATGCTCAGGATGGTGAATATGGGAATGCACTCCAGGCTGCAGCATATCAGGGCAATATGGAAATTGTCAAGTTGCTCATGGACAAGGGAGCTGATGTCAATTCTCAGGGTGGTGAATATGGGAATGCACTCCAGGCAGCATTAAATAATGACCAGATAGAAATTGCTACCTTTCTTGTGGAAAGAGGTGCTGATGCCACTACTGTGGACCTTTGGGCATGATATCTAGAGTGGAGGAAGAGTGAACATATGCTATCAATAACTTTATCTGTGGCAGTATGTACAAATGCACCATGGCAGTTGGGCACATGTAGTAGGGTGTGTGTAGGCATGCAACTTGCATTTCCTACAATACCAGAGGTGGAATAACATTTGTGAAAATGGACCATTTGTATAGCCTGCTACTCATACAATCTCATCACTTCTCTTTACATTCGTACGCCTTAGTTACTATCGTGTATATTTATGTCTGGAAACAGAATAGTCGCATGTCCGTTGCACCATACCTTTAGAAATACATGAGAAGGGCTCGTCAGGGCTAAACAGAATGCTCGTCATCGTCGTCATCATTGGAATACAACTGTAACACCAGATGAGTGAGATGAAAGCAAAAACTGATTTGGCCAAAAACGCCCACCTTGCCAGGATGAAAGAACCCCCACCTGATCCACTGCTTTTTTATTGTCTTCATCAGGCCAACCGTCCCTCCTCCCAAGCTCCTCCAACAAAAACACTTCTTCTTCCCAATCCCAACACCATGCTCGCCCGTACATGTGGCATCCTACGCAATTGCCCTCTTCACCATGCGGTGCATGGCAGCCTGGACCACCGCGCGCTCGTCCTCTGTCCTATACAACAACTGCGCATGAAAGTTGCCGTCCCCAACATGTCCGACAATGCACGACACGATGCCAATCTCTGACAGGTCCTTTTTTGTCTCGGACACTAGCTGTGGCAGGTTCGACACAGGCACGCACACGTCCGTGTTCCACGCCTTGCACCCCGCCATGAGCACCATCCCCACATAGTGCGCGTTCTTTCTGTCGGCCCAGATCTCCCCTGCCTCCTTGGCATCCCTGGCAAGCATGAACCCGTCCTGCCATGCTTCTCGACGACTGTTACAGTTCTCTTTTCGTTTTGTCTCCGTGTCTCAGTGAACCGTTTCATCATCATCATTACTGCACAGTGTACAGCATGGACGCTATCTCCTTTCGTAGTTACTTTCACATTTCCTTTCTCAAGTAGCTACAGCCTCATCCCCTTTTTGGTTTCCTTTGTTCTCCAAACGTATATAAACCACATGTATCTTAGAGTAACCTCAGTTCCAACTTAGACGAGTTTTGCTCTCCTGAGTTCCAACTTGTGTTACGGACGATGCCCTTGTCGTGATTCGTTCTAAGTCAACAGCAACAAGCAGAGTCTTGGTCCGCTCCCAGTCACTGGACAAAGAGTCTAGACGCTAAGTCAAACAATGACGAAGGTCTTGAGAACGGCGAAGAAGAAGAGTGTCGAGCTTGAGCGAGGTTGAACCGCTCAGTGCTTCGTCACTAGCCAGACACCATTGAGACCCGAACCTCCCAGATCAGACCGCCAAACGACTCTGTTTGTTATAGGCAAAAGTACTACCTTGGATGAAGGGAAGTCTATCCTTCCACAACAAACAAGGGGTGGTACTACGTTTCAACCACTAAGAAAAAGAACCAGCGAGTCCCAGAAAGTTTCTTCGAAGGAGAATACAGAGAAGGAAACCCTGACGAAGAATTACCAGCAGAAACTTGGATTAATTGGCATAACAAAGAAAACAATTCAGATAGCCAATTATTTTTCCCACCAAACAAAGAACCAGAACTCACTTGGTGGCATGAATTTCGAGACACTGAGAGCACTTTACTCTCCCCCCCCCTCAAATCTCGGAATCCGAGTGGGTTACGAGGACTCCTCGTATTCCGATTGGATTCCGAGCTCCAATTCCGAGCTCAAAATTCTGGCTGAGAGCCCACTCAAAATGGAACTCGGACTACGAGTGCAGTCCGAGCCCATTCCGAGCCCATTCCGAGCCTAGCTAGGACAAATCCGACCAGTCCTAGGACTGGTCAAGCTCGGAGTGTGCTCGGACTACTCGTAGTCCGAGCACACTCCGAGGGGAACCAGTACACAAGCCTCAGATATATATAGCATTGCTTACATCACGTGTGACACAAACGCGCATTGTTGATCGTGACAACCGACGTGTTGTTGATTGTCATGTGACACACCACGCGTGCAAATCACGTGATATGCCAGCACAGCTGTGCAGTGATTGATCTGATCAGCACAGCCACCCACCCACCACCAGCATGAACACTCGCTCAACGCATCGCACTAGCCCCCCCCGTCGCTCAACCAAGAGGAACAGAGCGGAGTCTGCGGCATCGAATGCCGCTGAGAAGAAACGGGCGAAGACGAAGGAAATTGGGAGGAAATCAGGAGCGGCGAAGAGGTGCGCCCGCCGCCAATATTTATTTTACTCACCAGCTGTTCTAATCCCTTCAAATAGGAAGACGTCCGCAGCTCGCATAGCCGAGGACGACATGCAGCGGCGAATGACGACCCCAAACTCACCCCGTAAGTCATTTTTTCGCCAGTTTCCTCACTATCCCTCTTATTTTTCTTCTTCCCCTCCTCTTCTACTCCTTCTGGACTCGCAAACGAACATGATTCCTTTGGCGCCCATCCCTACACCAACGCGCTCATCCCCACACCAACATGCCCTTTCCCTCCTCTGTTGCTCGCCCTCGCCCGCCCTCTGTTGCTCCCCCACCCTCTGTCGCTCGCGCACCCTCGCCCGCCCTCTGTCTCTCGCTCCCTCGCCCTCGCCCTCTCTCCGCCGCCCTCGCCCTCTCTCCGCTGCCGCCCGCCCTCTCTCCGCCGCCGCCCGCCCTCGCCCTCGCCGCTCTCTGCCTCCCTCGCCCTCTCTCCGCTGCCGCCCGCCTCTGTCGCTCGCTCACCCTGCCCTCACACCTCTCTTCCACCGCTCTCTGCCGCCCTCGCCCTCTCTCCGCTGCCGCCCGCCCTCTCTCCGCCGCCGCCGCCCTCTCTCCGCCCCGCCGCCCTCTGTCGCTCGCTCGCCCTCGCCCTCGCCCTCTCTCCACCGCTCTCTGCCTCCCTCACCCTCTCTCCGCTGCCGCCCGCCTCTGTCGCTCGCTCACCCTCGCCCTCACCCTTTCTCCACCGCTCTCTGCCGCCCTTGCCCTCTCTCCGCTGCCGCCCGCCCTCTCTCCGCCGTCTCCGCCGCCACCCGCCCTCGCCCTCGCCCTCTCTCTGCCACCCTCGCCCTCTCCGCTGCCGCCCACCTCTGTCGCCCGCTCGCCCTCGCCCTCGCCCTCGCCCTCTCTCCGCCGCCCTCGCCCTCTCTCCGCTGCCGCCCGCCTCTCTCCGCCGCCGCCCTCTCTGCCGCCGCCCTCCCTCGCCTCTCTCCACCCCTCGCCCTCTCTCCACCGCCCTCACACTCTCTCTGTCGCTGCCCGCCCTCTCTCCGCCGCCGCCCGCTCTCTCTGCCGCCGCCCGCCCTCTCTGCCCGCCCGCTCGCCCTCACCCTCTCTCCACCGCCCTTGCCCTCTCTCTGCCGCTGCCCACCCTCTGTCGCTCGCTCACCTTTGCCTGCCCTCTGTCCATCGCCCTCTCTCCACTCCCTTGCCCTCTCTGCTGCCCTTGCCCTCTGCTGCTGCCCACCCTCCATTGCCCTCTCCACTGCCCTTGCCCTCTCTCTGTCACTCACTCCCCTCACCCATGCCTTCACATTCTCTCTGTTGCCCCTACATTCTTCTTCACAAATGGATATTTAAACTAAATATAATATAAATTAAATGACATTAATACATGTATTATTATATACTTAGTACGGAAACTGTATTAGAAGAAGTGGCATCTCTGTCCATCCCCCAAAACGTAGTATATCCATTGTCACTAGTGCTGCCAACCAAAGCACAGTGACCCGTCTACGTCGCTCTGATATGGAGTTGAATGACAGTGGAGTCAGTATTTAACATTTATATTCACTCATAATTCATAACATTCTTCAAAAGGATGATGAGGATAGTCATGAAGATGGCAATAGTGAAGATGAGACTGACATTGGTGATAAAAGTGAAGGTGGTGACCATGAGGGAGAGGTGAGGTATCACAAATTATTTCTTGAGCCAAAGTCTAACCAAGCAACAGGAAATTCATGAAGATGAAGAAGCTGGAGATCAAGAGGTCAATGAAGGTGAAGAGACTGGAGATCAGGAGGTAAATCAGGTTTGTCCTTTCCTTCATTCCATTTTCAAATCACTGACTGATGAAGGATAATGAATCTGGCAATGTGGGGGAGGCAAGTAAATATTAAGACATGCCAACAGTGTCCTCATCCTTTTCTAGGATGATTTGAACAAGACAAATGAAGGAGAGGAGCTACCATTGGAAGGTTCTTCTAGGACCATTGGGGGAATCATCAGGGGCAGGGCAACTGGAAATTTCTTTAATTTTGCTGATGCTGAAGACATCATGGAGGACAGGATCCAAGCTCAAGGCTTGGTTAAAGTCTACAAGTCCTGTGTTGACATTGCCACTGACCCCAAGCCAACCATGGTCCTCAAAACTGAGGTGACTCCATCCATTATACCAGTACTCAAACATTTGTCCAGGAAATATTCTCCTGTGGGCAGTAAGTGCCATTGCTGTCCCATTTTTCTATTGTCATACATTAACAATGGTGTAGAGTTAAACCAGAGGATTTATGTCTGTGAAGATGGGGATTGGGTGATTAAAGGTAGGTATGAGGATGCCATTGCAGATGAGGAAAAGATAGAATGGTCAGTTGTTGAAGGTAGACATGTTATCTCTCTGTGTGCTGTAAGTCTTTCATTTCACACTGTTTGACTTGAACTTACATGCTGCAGGAGGAAATTCCTTCTGGAACCACCTTTGGTACTAACCTTGCCAGTCACAGTGTTTCAGCAGCTTCCAGTGTCTCTTTGACCTCTGGAGGATTTCCTGCTCAATTATCTCCTGCAGAACTTGTTGCCATATTGAACATCCCTGGTCATCTGACTGATAAAGATGACACATCTTTAAAGGCTTACTATCAAAAGTACAAGGCCTGTTTGCAGGCACAACATACAGTGGATGACATGACTTCAAAGGGGCAATGGCCTGCACAGAGGAAACCCAATTTGACAGACATTGTCAAATTGTTTGTCTCCCCTTCCATGTGGCACTCACATGTCAAAAAGTTAGCAAAGGTGCCTGATTATCCAATGATGCAGGAATGGTTGGAAGGAGGAGAAGGAGCTCCTGATGACTTGACAGTGTGGGGTTACACAAAGCAAAATGGATACAACTTTATGGATTTGAAAGGATATTTTGAGAAGCAGGATGAGAGGGCAGCTAGCAAAGGGAAGAAGAAGCAGCAAAAGGGAGCAGATGATGATGGAGGATCCAAGCAGAAGAAAGGGAGCAAGAAATCAAAGAAGTAAGCTCTCTGTCATCCAAGATCATGTGTAGTTGTAAATTTTGTAGTATCTCCATGTTTGTCTTATGGCTCTTGAATGGACTATCCAGTTGGTTTCTGTGTCTGTGGATGATTACCTTGATTCCAATGGTTTCAGCAAAACCAGAGCAGGCTTTTCCAGACATACCATTCCAGACCTTCTGCAAATTTGTTGAATCTAATTTTGATTCTGCAATATCTCTATCAACAGTACTCATGATTCTATTTTCCATCACTGAAAATACAACCCTTATCAGTCTCCATGCACGCCAACAAAGGCCACAGTATAGAGGGGAGGTATCCACTACCATCACCAGTTGGATGAAATGTCTGTCACATGCAATACTCCAAAGACTAGATGGCAAACCAATTTTGCTAGGAGATGAAGTGAATGATGACCATGAAAGATTCAACACCAAATTATGTTTGAAGCTTGATTCACTTGCTAAACTACTGAAACTGCATCCTTATAGTAGTAAAGGGAAATTCCAGGGGAAATTGAAGGCAGTCTCACATAAAGATATATCCCCAGTACATGTCATTTGTCCAGACTCAGTTGTCTGTGAGACAATGAGCTGTAATCCCAGGGCATTGCTGCAGCATACTAAATCAAAAGACATTCCTTTGGTCACTCTGGTTAAAGGCTTTGTTTCATATGAGCAAGTGCCTCTGTTAAGTGGTTTCTGTCCAGATTGCAGGACAGTCTATTATGCTGACCATGAAAGAGTCACTACCCAAGTTCAAGATAGATATGACAGGGTATACTTGAATTCTGCCAAATATGTGAAGATAGGGCAAAATCTATGGGTTGATAGACTGTTCACATCAGCTGTGATGAGTGGGATCTATAATTTTCATGCATCACCTGCCACTTATTCTAAGTTTTGGAATATGTCATTTGAGTCTGTAAAAGTGGCAAGAAGGCAGATATGGCAAGCCTTTGTTCAAGAGTCATTAAGGATGCAGGCTGCTGAGTCTGGAGTGAATGTGACAATGGCAGATGGCCTACCAATAGATAGTGTCACAAGACAAGCATATGAACTTTTAGGGGATGGTGGCATCATTAGCATTTCAAGGAAACATAGCTGTAATGAGTGTACCCAAAAATATCGAGAAAGATCTGCCAATCCTGGTGGCATAGACCCATCAGCTATTATTGGTATGAGGATGGATTAATTGCACCACAATTTCAAACAAACATTGTTGAAAATTGTGCTCCTGTAAAAATGGTTGTGGTGGATGGAATTGTCACAGGACATACTGTAAGTCCACACATTACTATTGCTTAATTTATATTCATGAGTTTCAGTATTGTGGCTATTTGAATTGTACTAGTGACTTGCAGAATGCACGAGGAGGGGTATATTGTGCATTTCATGAAAACTTGGTTGGCAGATTGTGTCATGTCACAGGTTGCAACAGTGTTAAAATACAAGGTACACAAGCATGTGCACAACATCAAGGAAATTGGCAAGGGCATGTCATCAATCACAGAACAAATGTACTGGGGGGTTACAGAAGGGCCATGAGAAGGTTGGATGAGACATGGCCTTGGATGCCTGCTGCTGATCAAGCACAGCAACCCCATGATGTTGAAGATGGTGTTGAAGAGAATGTTGAAGGAGGGCAAGCAGGACTCTTCAGGCCTCCAAGAACCTATTGTGTTGAAACCATTTGTGCACCCTGTGGTGTTGTCATTGCATGGAGAAAGTTCATAAAGTCTGAATCTCCAACAGCTATATTGGAATTTCTGGAGCATGTTTATCCAACTGAGGAGAGTAAACCTGCTTACATTTGTATTGACAAGGCCTGCCTGGTACTTCGCACAAGTATCACAAATGAATCATGGGAAAGGTGGAAGAATACCAGTAGATTCATTGTGGATTCTTACCACTATGTTAATCATCGGGCAACTGATACATTGTGTCGTAAATGGTGCAATCCAGCTCCTTTGGATGGATCAGCCCCTAACTTGGTAATTGTGGAGAGAGATGAGAGGGGAAGACCTTATTACAAGCGTGCATTTAATACACAAGCTTGTGAACAGTTGAATGCTTGGTTAGGTGGATTTGACAATATTTTGAGGAGGATGACATCTTGGAACTTTCATTTGTTTTTGCATACTATGCTTTTCTATCATGCAAAACATGTTATTGAAAGGCAGGAAAAGAAGGCAGTTGAGGAGAATTTAGAAGACTCAGAGGAGGATTGAGGATAGGTAGAACATATGCATGTACAGTATATTGTGTCTATATATATTACTGACACTATGCAACCACCTTGACATTTGTGAAGGGTTTGACAGGTTCATATCTGTGTGCATCACCACCTCCAAAGTAATATGTGATGACACATATCTGTGTGAATCATCACCTCCAAAGTAATATGTGACAACACATATCTGTGTGAATCATCACCTCCAAAGTAATATGTGACAACACATATCTTTGTGAATCATCACCTCCAAAGCAATATGTGACAACACATATTTGTGTGTATCATTGCCTCCAAAGTAATATGTGACAACACATATTTGTGTGTATCATTGCCTCCAAGGTAATATGTGATGACACATATTTGAACAATATTGCATGTGTGCCCTGGAGGCTACTATTCATGCATCACTCATACAAACAAATATCCAGATGAGCATGGCTAATCCATGTTAAATTTTTACACTATAGCAACATCACCAATGAATGCAGAAACCCAGAAAACCCCAGTAAACATACCTGAAGTTCATCAAACCTCCACAGTGCTTGCAAGCTGGCAAAATGGTTAGAGCATGGCTTAGTGTGGTGGGTACTGATACTTGCAAGTCACACCCATGTTAGGAGACCTCAGAAGAGGTCTAAAGCAAAGGTGTACTCATATGTGTACTTGGACTATGTCATAATTGAAGATAAAGCACTTTTAATGCAACTAAGAATGGACTCGGAGTGGGTCCATTCCGAGTCCATTCCAAGTCCATTCCGAGTTCATTCCGAGTTCAGCTCGGAATCCTGTCAACTCGGAATGGACTCGGAATGGGCTCGGATTCTACTCGGATTCCGAGTCCAATTGGTGATAATTCGGAATGGACTCGGAATGGACTCGGATTCTGCTCGGATTCCTCGTAATGAACTCGGAATCCACTCGGAACAGGGGGGGAGTGTAAACTGCTGGACACTGAGGATCTAACCGACGGAGTTTCTCCGCACTTGAGGAATCTACTCTTGCCAAGTGGAACGAATACAAGGAACAACAGCAGATCAAACTAGATCTAGATTTTGACAACGAACCAAAAAGGAGAAAGCTCGAAACAAACAACAGAACCGAAACAGGAACCTGAAACCGAAACAAAAAAAGGATATGGCAGACGAAAAGGAATCATCTCCGAAAGGGATAAAGGGAATCTCCATTGAGAAATTCAAAGGACAACAATCCAAAGCGAAACATTTCATCTATGCATTTGATGACACCTTCGATCTAGATGAGGAACGATTTACCCACTGCCAAGAAGAAAATCAAATACGTTTTCCTACACTTAGGAGAGGAATTAGACGATTGGAAATCCAATATCGAGAGGAATTGGATGAAGTGACTACAGACAAGGGGAAAAAAAAGAAGGAACAACATTCTCCTGGGATAGCTACAGCAGTTTCAAAAAAACGATTCTTAGCTGATTGGGGCAAATCAGACACCACAGCCAGGACCCTGAATGATCTAGATAAAGTCAAAGTGGGCAGAGACATTGATATCCCCACTTACATTCAGAAATTCCGATCGCTTATTCAGTCAACCGGAATCACAGGGTTCATGGGCGCAACGAATCTATTTCTGTAAAGGACTCCCAGCATCAGTCGCAGCAAAGATCATCGAAAATCCCACAGTCATCAGTATGGAAACAGCCTATGATGCTGCAGAGCGACTACACAACGCTTGGGAAACCCTGAAACTGATGAATCGGTCCTCCGGATCAGGAAACACGGAAAGACATTTCAAATTTAATCAAAACTCAAGGAACTCGGCATCAGGAACAAAAGGGGTCAATGCCATAACTACTGGATGCCTTTCAGATGCCCAAAAGGAGGAATATCGGAAAAAACGGCAAGTGTTTCTGATGCGGAACTCAGGGACACATATCCAGGGATTGCCCAAACAAAGGAATGCCCAGGCAACGCCCAACAAATTGCCTCCTCCTCAGAATCGCATCATTAGGACTATTGAGGAACGACGACCTCAAGAATCAACTGCCAATGCATTAGGGCACTATTAAAAAACCTCCCAGATGAGGAACGCGAGAATTACCCTCCAAGAACTGGAAACAGAGGGTTTTTAAGAAGGAGATGCCAGAAAGCGGCTGACACCTCCCATAAGTTGAACAGTTAGCACTCGATTCTGTAATCATACAATCCAATAATGATAAACGGATTTCAATCACTGTGCAAACGACAAAAACCCGCTGAAATATCTGCCCTCATTGATTGTGGAGCAGAAGGAAACTTCATTGACAAACACATATCAAAAGATTGGCCAAAAGAAAAACTAAAAAACCAATTAAAGTCAAAGAACGCCAACAGGACTATTAATCAAAATGGCATGATCACACATTGAACTCATCTCACCTATTCTATCAATGGAAACCATATGATAATTGGTTATGGATCATGAACTTAGGGGATCAAGAAATCATCTTCGGATACCATGGCTGGAAAAGCATAACCTGACTATTGACTGGCAAAAGAAAACCCTCCAAATAGACAACAATTCAAAAGATGACAAACCTATTTGGTGCATGGCGCTAGATACTCAACAATGGGAGAAGACGAATACTGGATAAGAGTAAAAACATCGGCGTCACAAGCGTTTGAAAACCAGCAAAATGCGACGAATACTGACTATCTTACCACCTGAAGTACCTTCCCTGGCAGTCTACCTTTGAGAAAAAGGCATTGGAGTGTTTCCCATATCAGTCCATGGGACCACGCGATTGAACTCAAAATGGAATTTACACCAAAAGTTAGCAAGATTTACCCACTATCACTGAAAGAACAGTCAATGCTTGATGAATGGATTAAAGAACAATTGGACAAAGGATACATTCGACCATCCAAATCACCACAAGCATCACCATTCTTCTTCATCTCAAAGAAAGAAAGTGGTGCCCTAAGACCTTGTCAGGATTATCGCTACCTAAACGAATGGACCATTAAAAACACCTACCCATTACCCCTAGTTTCAGATCTAATGACAAAATTAGAAGGTGCAAATTACTTCACTAAACTCGACTTGCGCTGGGGATATAACAACGTTCGAATTAAAGAAGGCAATGAATGGAAAGCTGCCTTCATTACGAATCGTGGTTTATATGAACCGACAGTAATGTTCTTCGGCCTTTGCAATTCGACCTTGACATTTCAGACTTGAATGAACGAATACTTCCAGGATATGATTAACAAAGGATGGCTCATTATCTATATGGACGATATTCTGATTTGTGGGAAAACAAAAGAAGAAATACGAGACAAACCGAACGAGTCCTGAAGCGTTTACAGGAGAAGGACCTATTTTTGAAACTGGAAAAATGCAAATTTTGCGTTCAAGAGGTCGAATTCTTGGGCATGGTCATTACGCCTGGTCATATTCAGATGGATCCGGTCAAAACTTGCTGGTATCAGAGATTGGCCAGTCCCACAACGGTCAAACAAGTTAGATCTTTCCTCGGATTTGGAAATTTCTACAGACGATTCATCGGCAACTTTGCTGCTACAGCAAAACCGTTAACAGACCTAAAAAAGAAAGGTTTAGTCTTCAATTGGACGTCTGATTGTCAAATGGCTTTCGATGCATTAAAACACAAGTTTTTGTCTATGCCAGTCCTACGCATGCCAGACCCCACAAGACCATTCATTCTACAAACGGACGCCTCCAATAAGGCCACTGGAGCAGTGTTGAAACAAGCTGACGCCTCCGGATCCCTCCATCCTTGCGGCTTCATATCACACGCCTTAACCACAACAGAGCAAAATTACCAAATCTATGACTGAGAACTATTGGCTATCATTAAAGGATTACAAGCATGGCGCCATTTGCTGCATGGATCACCGCATCCCATCATAGTCCATTGTGACCATAAAACCTTTCGTTCTATAGAACTCCAACAACAATTAACACCTCAACAAGCTCGATGGTCTATGATGTTATCAGAATTTGATCTGAAAATCGAGCATGTACCAGGAACAAAAATGTTTGAAGCGGACACATTATCCTGCTGACCTGATCATATGAAGGATGATGACACTCCAGACAATGTATTCATGCTACCTAAATAAGTTTTTTGCCTTATCGCTATGGATCTTGCTCAGAAGATTCGAGATGCTATGTCACTGACAGCTTTGGAAAAACCATCATTGAAGTCATAGAAATGCAACGCGCCCCACCTGATCAAGTCCAAACTCCAGGATTGGGCATTTGTTGATGGAATCATTCGATAACATTGACAGAGCATATATCCCTGATCTTGGAACACTTTGCACAGTATTATTAAAACAGTTCATGAATCGCCTACTTCCGGACACCCCTGGATGCTTGAAAACATTAGAATTGTTACAAGAGAGATTACTGGTGGCCAGGAATGTTATACACGTCAAGGAATGGATTACAGGTTGCACTACATGTCAGCAAATGAAGGTGAACACTCACCCCAATACCCCGGCCCTCCTACCAATTGGTCTAAGGCAACTCGACCGTTTCACAACAAGTTACCTCTGGATCTTCTACACCGATCTTCCTATTTCTGATGGATTTGACTCAATTTTGGTCACAGTGGACCATGGTCTTACAAAGGGGGTAATCCTTACTCCTTGCAACAAAACCATCGACGCATTAGGAACGGCAGACCTTATTCAAACACTTTGGTTTACCCAATGATGAGCATCCAGCAAGTCTAACACGTTGTTTGCGACAATTACAAGACATGTTTGAAGCAGCTACGAAGCTCAGCACAAATTCAAAGTGATTGGCGACCTCGATCCACTTGTTCAGGCTAGCAGCACTAGCCACACTTCGATCAACATCTCAGAACTTGTCCAGAGATCAAGTAGTGTTCCTCAGACCAAGAGCGTGCCAGCGTGTTTGCGCTTTAGCCATTTGAAGCCATCCAAGGATCCAAGCCCTTGATTGACCTTGTCCCATCAACAGCTCCCCATTCGTCGCCTATTGGCTCTCAGCTCCCTAGAGACCCCAGACACAGTCTAGAACGTTGCACGAAGCCCAGTTTCCATCAGGATTGCGTTTCATGGTTTGCACAGCATATGTTTCACTTGCTCCACATCAATTAGTTTCATTACGCTTCGATCATAGGTTATTTTTAGCTTCAGGCACACCCCTTTTGCGTCGCTTTCCCCCATTTCACTTATATATAGGATATCCCCTGTATAGCACAAAAAAGAGAACACAGAGACCAGTGATAGCCCCCCCAGTCGTTCCCCACTGAGCTGAGAGTGGTAGTGCGTCTAGCCTTGTATTCTCCCGCACGCTTGCTTCCCTTGCGTCCCTCGAGCCTACCCAGCAGTCCCCTCATTGCGTCGAGCCTAGTTTTGCACCCTTGAGCCTTCTTGTAACCTTCGTCTAGCTGTTATTGCCCTCGTCCTCTCAGTATCTTGCGCCCCCTTCGTTCTTTTAGCATTCCCAGTGTTAACTGTCTAGTGCAGTTCAGCAGCCTCTCCACTCGCAGCAGTCGCTTTAGGTTGTCTTGATCACCTCAATCCCCTTTGACACCCCTCGTGTGCCTTCGATCAGTCACTGAAGGAGTGCCCGAGCACCTCTGTTTGTTTAGGGTTGGTTTGGAGGTTGAGTCCACCTAGTGCGCATCACCGACATACTCATCTCAGATTGAGGACCACAATTCTCAGCTAAAGTTTTCCAAGAAATCAGAAAGACATTAGGAATCAATTATAGAATGAGCACCGCCTACCATCCACAAACCGATGGAGAAACAGAACGAGTTTATCAAGAACTGGAAGTATATTTTCAAATATTCTGTGCAAACAAAGCTCATATTTGGAAACAACTATTACCAATCGCCGAATTTGCTCATAACAATCGCCATCATGATTTGGTCAAAGCATTGCCTTTCCAGCTTATGTATGGAACAAACCCTGTGGCACTACCCACTGCGGCACAGAAAATGACGGCACCAGCAGCAGAGGAACGATTACAGATGCTACGAAAAGCAAGGGAAGAGGCACTTGCTGCGCATGAATTAGCCAGACAAATGGGTGCTCAATGAATCAAAGACAAATCAATTAAATTTGAAATAGGAGACAAAGTTTGGCTCAAAACAGAAATCTTAATATCCCATACCAGTCCAGGAAACTAGCACCAAAACGAGAAGGACCCTTCCCATTGAGCAAGTCTTGGGACCAGTGACGTATAAGCTCAAACTTCCGAAACAATGGCGCATTCATCCAGTCTTTCACACATCACTCCTTATGCCATATAGGGAGACTGAAACGCATGGACCAAATTACACAATCCCACCTCCTGATCTCGTAAATGGACAAGAGGAGTTTGAAGTTGAGGCGGTTCTTGCACACCAAAAGCGTGGAGCAGGATATCAGTATTTGGTTAAATGGAAAACTACGGTCCAAACAACAATTCCTGGGAACCAGAACGCAATCTAGGCAATGCTGCGGATATCTTGCAAGCATATAAACAGAGAAGACAGTTGTAAAACACCCATGTCTCACTACCGAAACCACCGAATCCTTAAACAAAACATCTGCTACACAAAGAAATATTGTTCTACTTGAGGATGATATTCTCCAAAACTCTATGAAAGATTCTGAGGAAGAATCATTAAAACTCCTATATATCACCCTCCAACTTCTCCACTGGGATTACCACGATTAACTAAGGTTATTTGGACTCGAGCAGTTCAACAAGTTGCACCCAGAGCCCCAAGACTAACCACCAGACACCTGGCACATCCACAAGGACATGTCGAGTTTCCATTTAATGCTCGTCCCCATTATCTCCCTAAATATATGGACCTCACATTTGATCCTGAAGAACTACCATATTATCCTGACACAAGGTCACCATATCTTCCATCACCCAATATACCTCTAAATCACACATATAATGTGTACACCAAAGCAGCTCTTTGACAAGAGGACCCTGCGAAATATGCCTTCATTCAGAATTTAAAACACGCTGGCAAAGAAATCAAAATATACTGATGGGTTGCTGATTGGCACGTTCCAAACGCACAAACCAACTTCAATGATGCAATGGATAGCCTAGATTTCTTGAATGTATTTGATGGCAAACCTGTTATCCCTGACCCACCGGAACAGGTCACCTCACAGGGCAATGACCCTGCAACAGACACTGAGCATGGGAATGGGGTTCCCATCACCACCAGAAATGAGCTAAGTGAATCAGAAGAATCTGATGAAGAACTTGAATATGTTCCCAGCATCAGAGCGCCCATATTGTCTTACCAATTTTCGGAAGAAGAACTCCTGACTGTCAATTATGATGATGAAGTATTCAACTGAATATAAAAAGATGCTTTGGAATCCCCAACCTATTCGTTACATTATGCCTGCCTTCTTCACCACCATCGCCTACCTCATCGCCTGTGCCTTTGCCCTCCTGGTCACAGCATGTGGCCATTGTTACATTGAACCTGTTGCCGTCCTCTTGCCCTTCCTTGCCGCTGCCCATGACCTCCCCCTTGAGGTCTTTGTCAACACCACTGTCACCATTGACAATTTCGAATTTGCCGACCTCCCTGAACTCCATGAACACCCAGCAGAACTTGCTGACACCATAACTGTTCCCATTATACCCATTCCGCCCATTGTCACCCGTCCCCGCAGTGCTATGCTTGACAATGTTAGCGATAACCTCGCTACCCTCGTCACATATTTCAACCTGTTCTCCAAGCCACTCGACTTCATCACGGCCCTCACTCTCACCACCAACCCCCATACTCTTACTTACAAGGAACATGATGCAATGCTCGCTCAGGTAAAACAGCTGCAGAGAGCAATTCAAAGCTTACAGTGGCGTGTGGAGACCGCCAACAAGGACGTCGGTAACATTGTTAGTTGGTTGGAGTCAAGACAGGACCATGGTTGGATGAATTCTTGGTAGAAGTCGGTGACTTCTCGCATACAAAGGGGGTAATGTTACAGTTCTCTTTTCGTTTTGTCTTCATGTTTCGGTGAACCGTTTCATATCCATCTTTACTGCGCAGTGTACAGCCTGGATGCTATCTCCTTTCGTAGTTACCTTCACATTTCCTTTCTCAGATAACTACAGCTGTCATGACCTGTTCTTAACGGTCAAAATCTCTAAGACATTTTATTCTTTTCTTGTATTTTACAATAGCTGTAGCCAAACATCTTAGTCAGGTTGGCGTCTATCTTATCTAGTCAGCGCTAAGATTAGATTAGATTAGATAACGATTAGATTAGATTACGGACTACCGGACCGATGACTCATGGACTATGACTCAGGCTTATCAATGCGCAGCAGCAGGGCCGATTATGTTATCTCTTTTACTCATACTTACTCAGCGTAGCTACTATTATTAGAGTGGTGCACAGACCACCCTTGTAGTATATAAACTGAGCAAGATAGCACCCAGAGTCCTCAGTCGAGTTCTCTCGGGTTTCCACTCTACCCTCACTCCTCTCTTCTTAAGTCTGCTGTTGGGGCCCTAAGACGTCACGTCAAGGGGTAGTCCTGATAACAGCTTTATTCCCTTTTACAATTCCTTTGTTCTCCAAACATATATAAGCTCCATGTATTGTAGAGTAACCTCAGTTCCAACTTAGACAAGTTTTGCTCTCAACCTCACTCAAACTTGACGCTCTTCGTCTTCATCATTCTCAAGACCTTTGTCATTGTTTGACTTAGCATCTAGACTCTTTGTCCAGTGACTGGGAGCGGACTGAGACTCTGCTTGTTGCTGTTGACTTAGAACAAACCACGACGAGGGCATCATCCATAACAACTATGTCACATTTGTCACACAGTGCGCATTATAGATTTCCACACTAGTCTGCACTAGTCTGCACTGTCTGCACTGCCCACAGAATTACGGTCAAGTTTGTTACCTCACACGTTTACCTGAACGATATCTGCTATAGTTACTGTACCCACACAGTTTGATTCTATCCAGGATTGACAGGAGCTTCTTTATCTACCTTCACAAACAAACCCCCAGTCTACACAGCTGCTTTAGCAGTGTAGTATCATATTACTGCCAATGTCTTGCTTTGGTACATGGATCATCTGCTTGTCTCTGACAGCAGTAATGAGCAGTGTTGAAATCACATTGTCCATGTCTGTCCATCTCCATGCTCTGGCAGGATTGGTATTCAGATTGGGTCGCTCAACAGTTCTGGTCACATAGCTAAAACTGTGGCATGCATTCAGGATGTACAACATCCAGTCCTTCCACACTAGCCAATTCTTCAAATTTAGCTTCTCCATCTTCTGGACAGCTGAGAGGTAGTTCGTCACATGCTTGTAAGTATAGTTTTCTTGTTCCAGAACGGCTTCTGGAACAGTAGTTTGCAGTGTGGAAGTCAGATTTGCAGTGGATGGCAGTCCGGCTTCCAGATTAGTAATAGGGGGTAAGTGAGACATAATGTAATAATGTTTCAGAGTCTTCAATAGATGTGTTTTTGCCCAAGGTTGCTTAAAGCGAGGCTCTGGGGCCCATAACATCTTAAAATGGGGGTAGTTTGAGTGTGGCTATGTCTGCAAGCATGATGCATGAGCAACATGCAAGATCTGGTGTGCTGGTAAACAGGTGCAAAGCGTGAGACAGCGGTAGTTGAGTGTGAGAACTAATTGTTGTGTGAGTGTAAGTGCAGGTGGCAGGCTTATATTATTTGTGCCCTATTTTACTTATATATGGTATATACTTCCATACTCATGTGCACTTCCACTGCATCATATCCGATGCATGGATGTTCCAATTAGCACTCTGCATCCAATATGCAAAGCAGTTCCAATATGTACTGCAGCTCAGATATATCCAATGCTTGCATAATCCCAACAATATGGTCAGATAAGACAAAGATCAATAGGTTGAGGTCAGATGGGAAGAAGTGGGCATGGAGGGGAGGGGCTCAGTGACAGGATGGTGGAAGGAACACTGAAATTTGGAGGAGGCTCTGTGATGTTATGGGGATGCAGTAGAGTAGAATACTGGGTGAGAGTAAACTATCTAGAGTCTTAGAGACTCCTACCTACAACACTACTACTTATATACCCCTACCATGGTCTATGCACAGCAGCCTCATGCCCCAAGGGCTATGTGCATGCAGCAACGGAGCCATGGCAACTATCCACACCCTCCCACAACGCCTGTGTCCCCATCTGGTCCTTATTGTCTTCTTATCAGCACAGCCCCAGCTGACTAATCGCTGACCTAACTGATGGGGACCTCGACATAGGGATTGGCACCTATAAGTCTTGTATACCTATGCGTCCATAGGGCCCCAGAGAAAATAGATAAAAATATGAAAAAGTCCTAGGAAAATTGTGATGGTCATAACATGACCCCCCCTTAAGACTTCACGTCCTGGGAAGTCAATGTTGTGATATTGCCTTCGGAATTTGTGCAAGGTCCCTTGCAAATGCCTGGTCCATATCTGGTTCATCATAAATTAATTTGTGGTCTCCTTTCCACTGCTGCCAATTCTGTTTGAGCTTTTTGAGGTAATCCCTCTCGAATTTGCCATCTTCCCATCCAAACAATTGTTTGGGCACATGCACCTGCATATGGTTTTGCCATCTCCAGTAATCCATGTTGCGTACATTCACCAGTTGACGTGGAGCACTAGGGTTTGCCTTATGAAACTTCTGAACCTCCTTTTTTGCATTTCCGAGGTTCTCCACCAGTTCCCAAGTGGATTCTTCCACTGGGTAATTCTGGGGATGTATGTTACAGACAATGCCCTTGTTGTGGTTTGTTCTAAGTCGACAGCAACAAGCAGAGTCTCAGTCCACTCCCAGTCACTGGACAAAGAGTCTAGATGCTAAGTCAAATGATGACAAAGGTCTTGAGAATGATGAAGAAGAAGAGCATTGAGATTGAGCGAGATTGAGAGCAAAACTCATCCAAGTTGGAACTATGATACATGGGTCTTATATATGTTTAGAGAACAAGGGAAACCGTAAAAGGAACAAGGCTGTAGCTACCTTAGAAAGGAAATATGAAAGTAACTACAAAAAGGAGATAGCATCCAAAGCTGTACAATGCGCAGTAATGATGAGTATGAAACAGTCCACTGAGACACAGAGACGAGACAAAAAGAGAACTGTAACATTACCCCCTTCATATGCAAGAAGTCACCAACTTCTACCATGAGTTTGTCCAGCCATGGTCTTGCCTAGATTCCAGCCAACTGATGATGTTGCCGATGTCCTTGTCAGCTGTCTCTACTCGCCACTGTAGACTTTGAATTGCTTGCTGTAATTGCTTCACTTGTGTGAGCATTGCATCCCATTCATCATAGGTGAGAGTATGCGGGTTGGTAGTGAGAGTGAGGGCCGTGATAAAGTCAAGTGGCTTGGAAAATAGATTAAAATAAGTGACCAGGGTAGTGAGGTTGTCACTGACATTGTCAAGCATGGTGTTGTGAGGACGGGTGACGACAGGCAGAATGGGTACAATGGGGACAGTGATGGTATCAGCGAGTTCTGCCAGGTGCTTGTGAAGTTCAGGGAGGTTGGCAAATTTGAAGTTGTCTATGGTGATGGTGGTGTTAACAAAGACCTTGAGGGGGAGGTCATGGGCGGCCACAAGGAAAGGCAAGAGGACGATGGCAGGTTCGACATAACAGTGGCCACATGCTGTGACCAGGAGAGCAAAGGCAAAGGTGATGAGGTAGGCGATGGTGGTGAAGAAGGCAGGCATGGTGTAGTGAATAAATTGGGGAGTTTGTTGCTTTCTAAAGTGCCTTTTATGTTCAGTTGAATACTTTGTCATCATAATTGACAGTTAGGAGTTCTTCTTCCGAAAATTGGTAAGATGATGTGGGCACTCTGATGCTGGGAACGTATTTGAGCTCTCCATCAGATTCTTCTGATTCGCTTAACTCATTTCTGGTAGCGGTGGAAACTTCATTCCCATGCTCAATGTCCATGGCAGGGTCATTGCCTTGTGTGATGACATGTTCTGGTGGGTCAGGGATAACAAGTCTGTCTGTGTTGTCATATGCATTTAAGAAATCCAGGTTATCCATTGCTTCATCAAAGTTGGCCTGTGCGTTTGGGATGTGCTGATCAGTGACCCATCGGTATATTTCAATTTCTTTGCCCATGCGTTTTAAACTCTGAATGAAGACGTATTTTGCAGGGTCCTCTCGTTGAAGAGCTGCCCTGGCATACACATTATATGTGTGATTTAAAGGTATGTTGGGTGATGGAAGGTATGGTGACCTTGCATCAGGGTAATATGGTAATTCTTCAAGATTGAATGTGATGTCCATGTATTTAGGGAGATAATGAAGCCCAGTAGCTTTATTGGAGGCGTCTGTTTGTAGAATAAATGGTCTTGTGGGATCTGGCATGCACAGGACTGGCATAGACGAAAACTTGCGTTCTAATTCATCAAAAGCCATCTGACAATCAGGCGTCCAACTGAAGGTTAAACCTTTCTTTGTTAAGTCTGTCAATGGTTTTGCTATAGCAGCAAAGTTGCCAATAAATTGTCTATAGAAATTCCCAAATCCAAGGAAAGATCTAACTTGTTTGACTGTTGTGGGGGTTGGCCAATCTCGGATACCAGCAAGTTTAACAGGATCCATCTGAATATGACCAGGCATAATGACCATGCCCAAGAATTCAACTTCTTGAATGCAAAATTTGCATTTTTCTAACTTCAAAAATGGGTCTTTTTCCTGTAAGTGCTTCAAGACTTGTTCGGTTCGCTTCTGTATTTCTTCTTTCGTTTTTCCACAGATAAGGATATTGTCCATATAGATAATGAGCCATCCTTCATTAATCATATCCTGGAAGTATTTGTTCATCATGGTCTGGAACGTCAAAGGCAAATTACAAAGACCAAAGAACATTACTGTTGGTTCATATAAACCGTGATTTGTGATGAAGGCAGCTTTCCATTCGTCTCCTTCCTTAATCCAAACATTGTTATATCCCCAGTGCAAATCAAGTTTAGTGAAATAGTTTGTGCCTTCTAGTTTTGTCATTAGGTCTGAAACTAGGGGTAACAGATAGGCATTTTTTATTGTCCATTCGTTAAGGTAACAATAGTCCTGGCAAGGTCTAAGGGCGCCGCTTTCTTTCTTTGAAACAAAGAAGAATGGTGACACTTGTGGCGACTTGGATGGTTGAATATATCCCTTGTCCAGTTGTTCTTTAATCCATTTGTCAAGCATTGACTGCTCCTTTAGTGATAGCAGATAGATTTTGCTAACTTTTGGCGTAAATCCAGTTTTGAGTTCAATCACATGGTCCCATGGGTGTGATGATGGGAAGCATTCCAATGCTTTTTTCTCAAAGGTAGACTGCCAGGGAGTGTATTCGGGTGGTAGGACAGTTGGTGTTTTGTCACATTCTGCTTGGTGTTCAAACGCCTGTGATGCCAACATTTTTACCCTTATCCAATATTTGTCTTCTCCCCATTGTTGAGTATCCAACGCCATACACCAGATAGGTTTGTCATCCTCTAAGTTGTCATCCATTTGGAGGGTTTTCTTTTGCCAATCTATAGTTGGGTTATGCTTTTCCAGCCATGGTATTCCAAAGATGATTTCCTGGTCTCCTAAGTTCGTGATCCATAACCAATTATTGTGTGATTTTCCATTGATGAAATAGGTAAAATGAGTTCAATGTGCAATCATGCCATTTTGGTTAATAGTTCCGTCGGCATTTCTAACTTTAATTGGTTGTTTTAATTCTTCTTTTGGCCAATCTTTTGATATGCGTTCGTCAATGAAGTTTCCTTCCACTCCACAGTCAATAAGGGCAGATATTTCAGCGGGTTTATTGTTCATTTGCACAGTGATAGAAATTCTTTTGTCATTATTGGACTGTACGATTACAGAATCGAGTGCTAACTGTTCAATTTTATGGGAGGCATCTGTTACAATCACCAGGAGTTGGCGCAACCACTCCCTGGTTGAGCGTATGCAAGTGGCACTCCCGGCAGTTGAGGCACACACACTCTGGGGTTGGGCATACATCTCTATATATATGTGGATCCAGATGTTCAGTTGTACTGAACATTGCATTGTTTTGGTGCAGAGGCTTTAGTGTCAGATCCATGCATTTATGTAAGTCCTTACATATATGTTATGAGCTCATGCCCCTAACCACAACCTTACAATCCCCCCAGTACTTTACACTCCCCCACATATCCTATTGGAGTCTGATTGGAGTCTGATCAGACTGTCTAAGACTAAGATAGTCTTATCAGACTCCAGTCAGACTCCGACCAGACTCCGATCAGACTCTGACTGACAAACTGAATAATTAACTGCAGGGAAGAAATTTGCCCTGTCTGGTCGGACTCTGATTGGACTCTGATCAGACTCTGACAAACTAAATAATTAACTTGTAGAGAAGACATTTACCCAGTCTGATCAGAACAACTGACAAACTAATTAATTTTACAAAGTGTGTATGTTACAACTCAGTCACTCATCCCCACTATCACTATTCTCTCTCCACCCTTTTCTCACCCTGCTTCTGCTTCTCAATCACATTTCTTGTGTGATAAAATAGCATGGTATGCATTAACCAGTTAAAGTTAGCTGGCACCATTCTCTTCAAAATTGACTCAAACCCCCCTATCCAAGCATTCAATTACTCACATGCCTGGGTATTAAAGGCATGCTTATAATAAAGTTGGCCATGCTTATCCCTTCCAGAAACAACAAGATTTGGTGCTGAACCATCAAGTGGTGCAGGATTGCACCATGTTTGGCATAGCATATCATTCTTGCTGTGATTCTTGTAATGGTACAAGTCAACAATGAAACGGGTGGTATTCTTCCATATGTCCCATCAACCCCTACTGATGCATGATCTCAACAGAATACATGCCTTGTCTATGCACACATATGATGGTCTGGACTCTTCTGTTGGGTATATCTCTTCCAGGTAATCCAGTATTTGTGTTGACTCTGATTTGGCAAACTTGGTCCATGCAATGACCACTCCACATGGTGCACATACAGTCTCAACACAATAAAACCTTGGAGCATTAAAGTAATTCTTCTGCTGTTGTCTCACAGGAGCAGCCTGATCATGAGGCTGTTGATTCTGTTGGACCTGTAGAAGCCAAGGCAGGTTCTCTCCAGTATGCCTCAGTGCTCGCTTTGCACCTCTCAGTGCCTGCTGTGAATGACTCTCAGCATGTCTTCTCCATTGCTCTTGATGTTGCAAGCATGCCAGTGTTCCTGTCAGTTTTTGTCTTGCACAGTCCATGACATGACATCTATTACCATGCTCTGACTCATGGTAAGCACAAAATACAGCACCCCTATGATTTGCAAGCTCATCTTCACACTTATTATATGCACAATGCTGAAAAACAATCAGTGATGCTCACATGTTGTGCAAGTGCTATACATACATTTGGTCCCATCACCATACCATCCACAACTACCATCTTCACAGGTGCACTGTCCACATCCATGTCCTCTGCATCATTACTCACTGGCTGTTGTCCAACACCTGCAGGCAACCTGATTATTCTGTTTTCTTCCAGGACAGCAGATGGTGCATCATCAATAACATCTGCTGATGTCCTGTACTTCTGAGTACACTCTGAGCAGTTATGGCCTTCAGCAACTTGTATCTTCCCCTTTCCTCCTAATCTAGCAAATGCTTCTTTTGTCACCTCATCTAGTCTCAAATCATCTTGAATCACAAGGTCCATGCCTGTTGCACTTGCAACAGTTCTTATTGACTCTTGAACAAATGCAGCCCAAACTTGCCGCCTTGATATCTTCCTATCTTCTGCAGCCTGACCTCCAAAGCTCCTTTGCCATTATTCTTGATATGCTGAAGCAGAAGCATGAAAACTGTACATCCCATTCAGTACTGCATTTGAGAAATGCCTGTCCACCCAAATATTCTGCCCAATTTTCAAATACTTGGCATTGTTCACATATGCTCTGCACCAATGATCTTGATTACTGGGATCAGGGAAATGCTTGTGGTCAGCAGAATACATTGTATGGCACTTTGGACATATCCCAGTAAGTACATGAGTGTGGACATAGCACTGTGAGTTTTTTACAAGCATGACTTGTGGAATATCTCTGCTAAGTCCTTGTATTGTTCAAATGAACTTTCAATACCAAGAAAATGATGTTCTCACTTGCCTCTGACACATATTCTTTTTCAGGTTCATCAACCTGCATTGGAATGAACTTTTAATACCAAGAGATGTTCTCACTTACCTCTGACACATATTCCATTTCAGGCTCATCAAGCTGCATTAAGAAATCTTCAATGGTGACACCATGAGTTAAACATGTTCCCAACAAGTATTAAAATGCATACCTAAGCCATCTGATATTGCAGAATTATCTGGACATATGGTCCTTAAGATGAAAACAACAATAGTTAAGAGTTTCTCAACTTACCACTATTGTTGGATGCTTCATCTCTTTCCTTCTCATCACTCTCTTCAGATTTGTCTAAATTCATAAAGTTAAAAGTCATTGGCACAGAAACAGGTTCTTGAGTTACCACTAGTATTATCAATTGTATCTTTTTCCTCCCAGAACCATACTCTTCACACTGGTCTAAATTCATTAAGTTAGAAAGTCAACGAAATGAAAACAGATTCTTGACATTACCATTAATGATATCAGTCGTCTCCATTTCCTTTATAGGATCCCACTCTACAGACTTGTCTGAATTCAAATAAATTAGAAAGTCATTGAGATGGAACACATTCTCCACCTACCCTTAATCATAACAGTTGAATCTTTTTCCTTCCCAGAACTTCCTCTAGTCAGTACTTGCCCTTCAAGGGAGTCTTCTGCTTGTTGTTCTGGTTTGTCTGAATATTGTTTAATTGAGCAAGAAAAAAATCTAATTCAGGAGTAACATCTTACATTCCTCTTCAGTACTGGCCACTTTGATGGGACGAGGACGAGGATGAGGATGAGGGGGTGGGGCAATGCTGAGCCCACTCTGCTCAAGAACTGTCTCAGCCCTGAAGCATAGTTAACACAATGAAATAAATAAAATATCATACACACCTTTGTTGTGGCTTCCTGGTAGAAGGAAAGTGGTCATGCAAAATTGGGTCACAGTCAGTCAGTTGTGGGTGGTTCATAGCAGCAGTTGCAGGTGGTTGGGTCACAGTCGGTGACAGTAGTCAGTTGGGTTGTAATGGCAGGTGGGTGGGGTTGTGCATGGTTGCGGGCAGTTTGTTGCCATGGTAGGTGGATGGGGTTGTGGGCGCGGGGTGGCAGTTGAGTTGCAGGTGGATGGGGTTAGGCATGGTTGCGGGCAGTTTGTGGTGGTTCGTGGCATTTTGTGGCAGTTTGTGGTGGCAGTTGAGGGCAGTTGAGTTGTAGCCAGTGATGGGTGTGATTGCGGGCGGTTTGCGTTGGCGGTTGTGGGCAGTTTGTGGCGGCAGTTGTGGGTGGTTGAGTCGCAGTCGGTGACAGGGTGTGGTTGCGGGTGGTTCGTGGCGGCGGTTGTGGGTGGTTGAGTTGCAGTTGATGACGGGGCATGATTGCAGGCCGTTCGCATCGGCGGTTGCGGGCGGTTTGTGGTGGGGGTTGAGTTGCAGGTGGATGGGGGTAGGCGTGGTTGCGGGTGGTTCATGGTAGCAGTTGTGGGCGGTTTGTGACAGCGAGTGAGGGCAGTTGAGTCGCAGTCAGTGACGGGGCATGGTTGCGGGCGATTCGTGGCAGCGGTTGTGGGTGATTGAGTTGCAGTTGGTGATGGGTGTGATTGTGGGTGGTTTGCGTTGGTGGTTGTGGCCGGTTGAGTTGCAGGGGATGATGGGTGGGCGGCTCGTTGTAGTGGTGGGTGCGTGGGGTTGCGGGTGCATGGCGGTGGCAGGTTAGAGGATGGTGGGCATGGTGGCAGTGGCAGGACGTGGGTCAGGCATCGGGTGTGGTTGCGTTGTGGTTGTGGGCAGAGATGGTGGCAGTGAGGTGGTGGCGCAGGGCGGTTTGATGAGGCAAACAAGTCGTGGAGGTGGCGGCAGTGAGGTGGCAGATGGGGGAGTCATCAGGGACATACTTAGTATGTGGAATTTGAAAGAGGTGCATATGCACCTTTGCAAGGCTTGCTCCTCGTCAGCTTCAGGTCCTCGTTTGGAGCCGCCTTGCTTGCTGACAGCCACCTGCCTTTCTGTCTCACTTGGCGCTGTCCTCACCTTTTTGGCCTTTGGTTTTGCGTCAGTGCTGGACAAGCCTCGCTTGTGTGAGGCAATGGACAGTGGGAGTTGGGATTGGCCACTTCGGGACCTCGGTGCACTGGAGCGCGTGTCGGGCATTGGGCGCAGGAGTCAAGGGTTGTGGTGGGGGTGGCAATGAGCAAGTGTGAGGACGCAGGCAGAACCCTCTGAGTAGTCCAAAAAAGGCAGGTGGCTATGTAATGCCTATAGTGCTGTTAGGCAGCCACATTCCAACTGGCTGCATGGCGCAGCAGTTTATTTGGCTAATGTCACACTTATGTGTGACTGAGAGTTCGATTCCTGGTATGTACAGTGCTTTTCATTGGTTGATTTTGCTTATAATTGAAAAAATATTAAAAAAAATTAGATAAATATAAAAGAATACCCAAAAAATACCCAAAAAATCAACAGTCCGAGGACTCCGAGCTCAGACTCCTATCAGACTCCTAGAGTCTGACCAGAGTCCAACCAGAGTCTGATCAGACTCTGATCAGACATGAGATGGAAATTGGCTGGTGTCACACTGACCTCAAGTCCAACCAGAGTCTGATCAAACTCCGATCAGACTCCGATCAGAGTCCACCAGGATATGTGGCTAAGTGTAAAGACCTCAATCCCCCCTAGGGGGCCCACAGGCCTTGTCGCTGGCCAGAGGATAGAAAGGAGATGAGAACAAGATAGAATTGGGGTAGAGATAAACTATCTGAAGTCTGGGGAGACTCCAGCTACGGTGTACCTGCTTGTTATGGCCTTGCGACTTTGTTTACGGTTTTTCCCTATTTTTATCTATTTTCTCTGGGGTCCTATGGACGCATAGGTATACAGGACTCATAGGTGCCAAACCCTAAAGTCGAGGCGCCCATCGGTTAGGTCAGTGGTTAGTCAGCAAGGGGCTGTGCTGATAAGAAGACAATAAGGACTGGATGGGGACACAGACATCGCAAGAAGGCGTAGATAGTCATCATGGTTTCGTTGCTGCACATGCATAGCCCCTGGGGCATGAGGCTGCTGCGCACAGACCATGGTTGGGGTATATAAGGTGGTGCATTGTAGGTAGGAGTCTCTAAGACTCTAGATAGTTTGCTCTCACCCAGCTTACTATGCTATTGTGTCATTAGTTTTGTCTCAATCTATTCTCTTCTCAGGAAGCTTGTGGTTGTGTGGAATTAGTCCTAACATAATCTAGAGTCTTTCTAACCACATGCTTCATCATCTGACACAGCGCCAAGAACGTCTTGCTCACTGTCGCTCACAGCATCAGAGAGATCCAACAAATTTTATTTGTCTGACAGAATGCTCATTACACCACGAGACCGTTCTCAGCCTCAATTCGACTAGTCAATAACTGGGTCACGACTGACTCAGGGAACATCCTGTCTACAAAAAAGTTCTAAACGAGAGTAGTCGCGTGCTGGGTTGTGGACCAGGCAGGGTCGCCCTGGGCAACTACATTAGGACTTCGGAAAAGCCGTTGGAACCAGCAAAGACAATCAACTGTGGTAACCTGTATCAAGGCATACAGTCTGAGAATACCAATCACATATCGGATCTAATGATCTGAGCATGAGGATATCTCAGTGAAACGCCGGGCAGCACCACTTTTGGTCTTTTGGTGGAATTAAATTGAACACTCAAGTGCGGGTGCGTTATTGACTGCATTGAGCAGTAACTGTATTTGGAAGTATGGTTACAGAAGAAAAGGCGACATCTCCCTACTTGGGATGTCTTATTGAGTTTGGAACAATCTCGGATCTGGGATCCAAAACAATGGAATCATTGTTCAACTACATTTTGCCAGGGGCAGCAATGTCCCTGATAGAGATTGGAAACACTTTCAATCTGGAATGGGTGGCGGGGTGCCCTTTGCCCCAACAACAAACCGAGTCGGTCAAGTGGGTCGACTATTGACAACAAGATGCACATGTACGTGCATGGTACTTCTGGCGCAAGGAGCAGCGCCAATTAGAAAAGCTCAGGCTGCGCAGAGCAGCATACAAACAGCAGATGCTTGAGGAAGCGGCCTTCCATGAGCAAGAAGAGGCATGGGAAATTCTCATGCAGGAAAAGCGCAAGGTGCTACAACAAAAGAGGAAGTTCCAACAGATGGAACGAGAATTGGAAGCAGATTAACGGGTGCTTGAGCAGCTCGTGGATTAACCGGACATTCAGGAGGCCGTGTTCGACTCACCAACGAATGTATTACTACTGCTGCAAGGTTTCAACATGTTTACTCTGAAACACAATGGATTGGTCCTTACGGCAAAGGAATGAAACAAATTAATGCATGCCTCAAACAGCAACATTAAGGTGAAACATTCGGGCCACATGACACGGTACACTCCATATATGTATGAATGGAGGAAAACCCCATCCAGCACATCTCCGGTCACGGAACCCAATTGGTTGGAAAATCACAC
Source organism: Amanita pallidorosea (assembly GCA_023014475.1). Lineage (NCBI taxonomy): Eukaryota > Fungi > Basidiomycota > Agaricomycetes > Agaricales > Amanitaceae > Amanita > Amanita pallidorosea. Next base: position 142,915 of record JAEBUS010000077.1, read on the forward strand.
AGGGCCAGATAACGACATGGTCATGCTCCCAGAATGGGAAGACTTCATGGACTTGCACCTGGCCGATTGGGGAATTCGGACAAAAAAGGAATATATGGAGCACTGGGTGGAAAACCAGGAACATATTGTGTTGCCTGGGGTCCCAACAAATGAGGATCGGCCTAACTACCACTGGTGAAAACCCGGGTATTGCTATATGTACCTATTCAAGCCAGAGTACTATGATTTGTATCACTGGCTGGCTTGGCCCACTGTCACCAAAATCGCATCCTGGAACATGGAACTCAGAAACCTGTTTGCATGGTTTAGTCTACAGGACAATTGCCAACAGGATCGATTCCGCGTGTTGGAGGAATTCATGATCCGAGAGGAGGACGGTGACAATATCTGGGACTGGGGCAGCATTGACAAAATGATCCAATGGGGCACATATAATAAGCGGGTGCGCTGGGGAGGCAAGGGCTTCTTTTGCTGAAACAAGAAAAAGAAGAAGGCCCGATCTCAGCAGACAAGGTGGGAGGCAGCCAAACATGTGTGAGACAGCGGGTTTTGTGAGCGAGAGGCAGTAGCCAAAGGAGGAGAGGGCAGCATTTGTAAGTGAGATGGCATTTGAGAGCGAGGTGGCATTTATGAGCAGGACAGCACGAGTGGGCAGCAGACAAGGTGGGAGGTGGCTGAACATGGGTGAGACGGTGTTTTGCAAATGAGAGGCAGTAGCCAAAGGAGGAGAGGGCAGCGTTTGAGAGCAAGACGGCGTTTACAAGTGAGGTGGCATTTACAAGTGAGGTGGCATTCACAAGTTATGAGTGAGGCATTAGTCAAGTGCGAGGTGGTGACCAAACAAGAGTGGGTGGTGGCCAGATGGCGCAGTCAACAGGTGGTGGTTGGGGGAGCAGGCAGTGTGTGGTTGTGAGGGTGGAGGGCAGGAGGGAGGGGCAGGAGGAGTGGTGCATTGATCAGAATGGAAAAGACACTGTGAAAACAAACAAAACTTATGGTTTCAGTTGTTCCACCACTGTCTTTGCTTGTTTCTTCGATTTTCCAGTGATGGAGACTGAGGATGGAGCTCAGCTATGCTTGGTTGGTGCAGCAGGTGGGCTGGTGTGATGGGTGGACCGGGTGGTGGGCATTGCAGTGTGAGATCAATAAAGATCAAGCACCAGGCTGTGCATTGACAAGCACAGGTGCATGCATGTCATGTGCATCATGTGATGATCAACAAAGTCAAATGTGGATGTGTGCTGACATGTGTCACACATGTCACAAATGCTATAAATGGCATGGCAGTTACCTGTCCCTCAGCTCAGCCAGCTCACACTCCGCTCAGACTCTACTCATGATAGTCATAAATGACTCATATGACTCATAATAGGTCATATAGAACATTATGATGTCATATAGAATGTTATGGAATATCTATTAATAGGAATGACTCATGCATGAGTCATATAGAAGGATATGATGTCATAAAGAACATCTTAAAAGGAATATTAATAGATGAAGACTCAGAATGACTCATTAGCAGTACCAGTATTATGTAATAGGTAGATTACACTGTACTTAGGTTAGGGTTTATGAAACATATATAAGGAGGGCATTCTGAGCAACTATCCCCTCAGTTTTTCTACAAACTAACACTTTAGCATTAAGGCAACCTAAGCTAAATATGTAAGTAATTGAGACCTTACTTAGCTTAGTGCATGCACTGCTCCTTATTGTTTCAATATGATGGGGATCTGAGCAGCACTCAAAAACTCAACAACATGACACCATGACAAAAATGCCCAATAGCCAAAATCATGGCATGCATGCACATGTGCTCACAGGCACTCTACAAAGCTTCAAGCTCACTGTGAACATAGTTCATGTCACCCACACACTGTCTATTGCCTCAACTACATGTATTCTGAACCAAAACTATCAAAACTCAACAAATGGTCACAGACCGTTGTAACGATTCAAATTCCGATGCCAACGAAGCCAGACAAGCCTCTCCGAGCAATACCAAGCCTCATTGAGCACCACTGAGCCTCATTGAGCATCACTGTACCCTCTCGGACCTCCGTTGGAACCCTTTGGACCCTCGGAGACCACCACTCTGAGTCCTCATGTATGCCACATGGCAGTAGGTACATAAATGTGTTACATAGTTTTGAAATACAGTTTCCCCTTGGTCCCCTACACTCATTTGATCCCAATCGGAGCCTCAGCCAGCACTGGGCGACGCCTTTCGGCGCTGCCGAACTTGTTTGGCATTTTCCCACGACCTCGGAGGCATCTCAAGTCAGCCTCCATTTTGTTGTTTCACCATCACATCACACATCACAAGCTCAGCACACTGCACCCAATGGCCACAAGCATGCACGCAGACAATGTGTTGACATTGAGAGACAGGGAAGGTGGGAAGGAAATAGTAGGAGGAGAGAAGGAAGGGTAGGCAACGACTCAGCAGGAGGAGGAAGGGCAATGAGTAGGCGAGTGGAAATGGATGCATCACATGATGCTGTCAATGCCACCAAGCAGACAGCACAACCAGCCGCACCCAAGGAACAGACAATGACAACCACCAGCCATGTTGACAGCTAAATGCCCCACCAATTGCATTCAAAACAATGACACAGGCATGATACAGGATAGGTCCATCACAACCTCTGTAAACTGAGCCCAAAATCGCAGTGGCCCAACAGAATGCATCAATAGGAGGCCCAGCATGGCATCAAACTGTGCCTATTGATGTGGCAATGACACAACACACTGGCATGGTCCAGCAAGACCTTAAACTGTACCCAGTAATGTGTGTATGCACTCCCAAGCCAACAACACCTCAAGGATCAGTAAGAATGACTCAAAATTGGTATGGCAACCATCAACAACCAACACACATCAAATTGTGCAACTGGGACTACACAACATGGTACCAACATGTTCCCAGACATGGTCATACACCGAACCAAATGCAGACCATCACGTTCACTGCACAACAACTCACCTGGCCTTGCATAACATGTACAGTACAGTACATGCAGCATGCCCATGCATACCAAGATTTGTCAGGGAACAGAACACCAACAAACATGCAGTGCATTCATGTGCATCAAGAATCAGTAGTCAAACCAGAGTGTCCAGTACAATGTTAAACTACACTCAAGGATGAGGCCCCAATGCAAGGCAAACAGAACAGCAAGCAAGGCAGCACACCCTGATGGTACCAACTCATGTGCAACAATGCATATACGGATGCATTAACCAACATGCATATGCATGCATTAACTGATGCACACACAGACATGCACAACAATGTGCATACAGATGCGTTAACCAACTCACACCCCAAAGCGCACATACAGATGCAATAACAGACAACGCACCAACAGCACCAACAGCACCAACAGCACCAACAGCACCAACAAACGGTAATAACACTCTACACTATCAAAGCAACAGGTAGACAGGGGGAGGGTTGTGAGGTAGCGAAGAAGGTCCCATCAATCCGTGTCAGAAATCACGCAGTGCGGATATGCGATATGTAGTGGAGATGAGTGGAGATGAGCAGAGCAGACGTGCACAGAGCGGATCTTTTTGTAGCACACACCAATAGCAGACATCAGATGGGTGGAAGAATCACATGACGCAAAGCGGTTGGCAATATGTGGTGGCTGTCACGGTCGACGTCAGGGCAGATACTGATAGCAGTAGCAGACTGCGGGCGACAATGGTGAGTAGCACAAGTCTTTCTGCAACATGGACTCAACAACAGCTGAAACGACGAGGGAGATGGCAAATGCTAGAGAAAAAGCGAAGGCAAACACGAGCAAACAAGACATGAGTGGATAACTGCATGGGTATGATATGATGATTCTACTATGAAACAGGAGGTTTATATACATTTTTCTACCTACTGATGCGAATGTACTCTGAAATTCTCCTCTCATGGACGCATGTTATTTCCAAATCCATTAACTTGAAAGGCGCTGGCCATCCAGTTTAGTGTGCAAGCATTTTTCCTTGCAATTTTCATTTGGTGTGCGACTCTGTAGCAAGACCCTGACCGTATTGGCATTGTGCCTAAGGGCGTTTGGCGTAATGAGAGCATCAGCCAATGATTGACTGCCAGTGTCCTATTGATAAGTCCTGATGCATTCCCTGGCAACCAGTAACCTGTTTCCTAAATATGCCTGATATAGTTGTTTTGTTGTATTTGCCTCTGGTCACTGTCTATGACAGTGATACAATACTCTTGTCATCACAGACGTATGACTCTATGTCCGATGGACATATGAGCTCATTGTTTATGACAGTGACAACCACTGAGACAAGCCATGTCTGACAGACATATGATTGCTGCTCAACAGGTTATGGGCCCCAGTAAGCCTGTCATTGTTGTCAATGGTGACAAAACATGTCTCAAGGACATGATCAATGATGATGAAAAATTTTCATATTATTCAAAATTTACTTTTATGAAACAAAGACACTAATAAAACATGTTTCATAGATAAGACTATCATATACTATGTCATCCTCCAAGACCTCTACTGGCATTGATTCCATCAACACTTTCACCAGTATTGACTACCGTGTCTGGGCATAAAGAATGAAATCATATCTTCTCCATATTGGATCTTGGTCTATCATCAACCTCTCATTTCCCAAACCAACTCCTCCCACCAATTTTGCCACCACTGCAGTTGCTGCAGAATACAGAAAGGAACTTCAAGAATGGCAAAAACTTAATAACTCCAGTCTAGGCACACTATGTCTCAAAGTTTCAGATTCCATCAGGTGACATATCACCACTGATGATCAGTTACTCTCAGCATGGAACACGTTACAGACGAGCTATAAAAAGACTACTCCAGTACTCATCTTTGATTGTTTTCAAAAAATGGTCAAATTTCAACTCTCAGGGAAAGATCCTGTACCTGAGATTGAAGGACTAGGGTCTTATTTTGCACAACTCACTGAGGACAAAGTCAAGATACTCGCAGCAGCTCTTCCCAAAGAATGGACTGCCGTCTCTACAGCTATGTTCCAATTATACAGAACAGAAAAATTTACTTTTGAAACCATCTCCAATTCCATCATCAGAGAATACCAGAGAAGTTATGCTATGAGACAGCAATACAATTCCAGGGACAAAGCGAACAAAATCAGCAGAGTAAAAAGGAAGGAAAAAGATGCAACATGGAATAATCAGAAAAAAGATGATGACAATCAGTGTCAGGGTTCTAATGAATCCAAAGAACAAAGACCTTGCCCTCACAAGGGTTTCAGAGGCAAGAGAAAGAAACATGCCCAAGAAGCAGATGTTCCTCCTGAGTCTGATCAGGAGCATAATGCTGTTGAGATTGTATCTCTGGCTCTTTCCTGTTATGGACAATGCCCTTGTCATGGTTTGTTCTAAGTCAACAGTGACAAGCAGAGTCTCAGTCTGCTGCCAGCCACTGGACAAAGAGTCTGGACACTAAGTCAATTGATGACAAAGGTCTCATGAGTGAAGAGAGAGAGAGAGAGAGAGAGCATTGGAGTCAAACAAGGTTGAGAGCAAAACTCATCTAAGTTGGAACTGGGGCTACTCTATGCTGCATGGGATTATATATATGTTTTAGAGAACAAGGGAACCGTAAAGGGAATAAGGCTGTAGCTATCTGAGAAAGGAAATATGAAGATAATACAAAAAGGAGATAATGTCCAGGCTGTACAATGCACAGTAATGATGAATATGAAATGGTCCACTGAGACATGGAGACAAAACAAAAAGAGAACTGTAACATTACCCCCTTTGTATGCAAGAAGTCACCAACTTCTACCATGAGTTTGTCCAGCCGTGGTCCTGCCTTGATTCCAGCCAACTGATAATGTCTCCACTTGCCACTGTAAGCTTTGAATTGCTCATTGTAATTGTTTTGCTTGAGCAAGCATTGCATCTCTTTTATTGTAAGTGAGAGTATGCAGATCATTGGTGAGGGTGAGGGCCATAATGAAGTCAAGTGGCTTGGGGAACAAATTGAAGTAGGTGACCAGGGTAGTGAGGTTGTTGCTAATGTTGTCAAGCATAGCATTGTGAGGTCAGGCAATGATGGGAGGAATGGGTACAATGGGGACAGTGATAGTTTTGGTTAGTTCTACAGGGTGCTCATGAAGCTCAGGGAGATTGGCAAATTTGAAGTTGTCAATGGTGATGGTGGTGTTGACAAAGACCTGAAGGGGGAGGTTGTGGGCAGCCGCAAGGAAGGGTGAGAGGACGGTGATGGGTTCAATGTAACAGTGGCCACATGCTGTGACCTAGAGAGCAAAGATGAAGGCAGTGAGGTAGGCAACAGTGGTGAAGAAGGTGGGCATGGTGGAGTGATTATGCTAAAGAGTTTGATGCATTCTAAGGCACTTCTTCTTCTCTTCTTATACTCAGTTGAATACTTTGTTATCATAATTGACAGTCAGGAGTTCTTCTTCTGAGAATTGGTAAGATGACGTGGGTGCTCTGATGCTGGGAACATATTTGAGTTCTCCATCTGATTCTTCTGATTTGCTTAGCTTGTTCCTGGTAGTGGTGGAAACCTCATTCCTGTTACGGATGGAGACAAAACGAAAAGAGAACTGTAACATTGTATGCGAGAAGTCACCAACTTCTACCAAGAGTTTGTCCAACCATGGTCCTGCCTTGACTCCAACCAACTGATAATGTTACTGATGTCCTTGTCAGTGTTGAGCAGCAATCACATGTCCGTCAGACATGGTTTGTCTCAGTGGTCGTCACTGTCATGAACGATGAGCTCATATGTCTGTTAGACATAGAGTCATACGTCTGTGATGACAAGAGTATTGTATCACTGTCATAGACAGTGACCAGACACCTCTTCAGGTGTTTTGAGTATTGTATCACTGTCAGAGACAGTGACCAGAGACCTCTCCAGGTCTTACTCTCATAGAGAGGAGATACTCACATGCTGGTAAGCAGGAAAGAGCAACTGAATGTATATTGTATATCTACAGGTCTTATATACACTTTTAGTGTATGTACATATTTGTGTAATGGACTTGTAATCTAATATACGTAAATAAAAGAAATAAAAGAAAAAGAAATACCCTCTAAGGGTCAAACCGGTGATAGCCGTGTTGAAGGCTATACTTAGGGGTATTTGGGGTGAAGATCATTCAACAGTCAGCAGTCTCTACATGCCACTGCAAGCTTTGAATCGCTCTTTGTAATTGTTTTGCTTGAGCAAGCATTGCATCTCGTTCATTGTAAGTGAGCATATGTGGGTCAGTGGTGAGAGTGAGGGCTGTGATGAAGTCGAGTGGTTCAGAGAACAAATTGAAATATGTGACAAGGGTAGCAAGGTTGTTGCTAACATTGTCAAGCATAGCATTGTGGGGATGGGTGACAATGGGTGGAGCGGGTACAATGGGGATGGTTACGGTGTCAGCGAGTTTGGCTGGATGTTTGTGAAGGTTGGGAAGGTCAGTGAATTTGAAATCGTCTATGGTGATGGTAGTATTGATGAAGACCTCAAGAGGGAGGTCATGGGCAGTGGCAAGGAAGGGCGAGAGGACAGTGGCGGGTTTGACATAACAGTGGCCACATGCTGTGACCAGGAGGGCAAAGGCAAAGGCAACGAGGTAGGCAATGGTGATGAAGAAGGCAGGCATGATATAATGAATTGGTTGGGGAATCCAATGCATTCCAAAGCGTCCCTTTTATACTCAGTTGAATACTTCATCATCATAATTGACAGTCAGGAGCTCTTCTTCCAAAAATTGGTAAGATGACACAGGTGCTCTGATGCTGGGAACATATTCAAGTTCTTCATCAGATTCTTCTGATTTGCTTAGCTCATTTCTGGTAGTGATGGAAACCTCATTCCCATGCTCGGTGTCTGTGGCAGGGTCATTGCCTTGTGCGATGACCCGTTCCAGTGGGTCAGGGATAACAGGTTTGCCATCAAATGCATTTAAGAAATCTAGATTATCCATTGCATCGTCGAAGTTGGCTTGTGCGTTTGGGACGTGCCGATCAGCAATCCATCAGTATATTTCAATTTCTTTGCCAGCATGTTTTAAGTTCTGAATAAAGATGTATTTTGCAGGGTCCTCTCGTCAAAGAGCTGCCTCAGAGTACACAGAGGTAATGGAGACGGGCATTGAATGGAAACTCAACATGTCCTTGTGGATGTGCTAGATGTCCGATGGTTCTTGGGGCTCTGGGTGCAATTTGTCAAGCTGCTTGAGTCCGGATAATCTTAGTTAATTGTGGTAATCCTAATGGGGATGTTGGAGGGCAATATATAGGAAATGTAATGATTCGTCCTCAGAATCTTTTGTAGAGTTTTGGAGAATATTGTCCTCGAGTGGAACAATATGTCTTTGTGTATTGGATATTTTGCTTGAGGATTTGGCAATTATGGTGATATGCCTGGAACGTGTCAGTACCTGCGCTAGTCCTATTCAGCTCCTGAGGAAGCCATTCAGGCCAAGTCAAAGCATCCTGCTCACAAATCGAAGTCCATAGTGCCAGCAGTGCCCCACCGAATGAAGGTCGAAGCTCAAGATCAGACAAGGTCTTCGATCTGGCCTCCTCAGTCTTAGCGGATACCCGAAACATCTTTCAGTCCTAGACAGTCCCTGTTCCGTGCTACCGGCTACATTGCGACGACCTCAGTTCAGTCACTAGGGCCCCACCACATTGCAAATTCAGCAAAATGGGTGCCTGGTGCCTCGCTGGACATAAGGACAGGACGATCACCCCCCTCCATAGCCCCAGACTCATTCACGTCCAACCAGCCGAAGCATCTATGACTCGACCAATGCAGAGTGGAATGCCCTTGACCATACAGTCATTGACCCTACTCGAACGACTCACGGCGCCAGCCCATTTGTCGCTTGCGTCAAGGATATCTGATCGTGCCGAACCTCTGACAGTAGATCCGGACTCTTCCATGATAGACGTACCTCCCAGCCCAGTCAAACCGCCAACGCACAACAACTTCATTTTGTTCACCCCAGGGGCAGCCTTCTTGCGGCTACCAGCATCCGAGCAAGCCAGTATATCCATCTTGGACTCAATAGGAATACAATTCGGAGACTTGAGGACAGTGACAGAGGAGAGACAAACCATGCTGACATGTCAGATCAGTGCTCGAGGAGGCTTAGAGCCGATGTTCCATGACCCGGATGAGGCATCTGCCTTGCGTGCACCCAGGGACCCATACAGTCGAAGCCAGTTCCACCTCAAACTAATCAACAGCTCGGTTCGATTAGAAGAGCTTGCCTCCTCAGGAAGTGCCACGTTTGTTGTCGGTCAAGTTGTATGGAGGATTATCACAGTCGCAGTGCAGGAAGGCTACCAAAGGAAGATAGCATCTGGAGGACCACTAATCATTGTCAGACAAACCCTCAGACAATATGCAGTCATCAATCGAGAAGGCATGCTGCATTCGAGGCTCATTCCAGCGCACCAGCTGATGCCATATTATTCGACCTGGCACATAGCGCGACTTCCAGCAGAATTGACACACCATCCCCAGCTTGAGGACCTGCTCTGTCACGAGTACGAAGCCTAGAAACCATGAAGGCATTGCAATGCAGGCTGTGCATTGCTATCCAGTTACAGGCAACTTTGACCGAGGTACCCGAGGATTTGTGGAGCGCTTGTTGGGTGTTGTGAACATCGGCAATGTCGGTGGAGAAGTATTCCCAGTTTGTGCCTGGTGCACATGCTTGTTTCTGTTGTCATGGACCTATTCCCATCGTCGTGCTTCGATTGGGCTTCGAGAAGATGGTAGCAAATGGACTTTTACTATGTTGCTGATGTTGGACACTGTTCCAAATTACCCCTTTTGATACTTTGTTTTGTATATATATATGTACCTGTCTTAGACGAATGACAGAGAGGTCCTGACCTTCCTTCCCTCCCCTCCGAGTTCACGGTTCAAGCTTTGGCCGCCTCCGAGTCTTGCCAAGGTCCCCAGTGTTGTCTTGTCCCAGTTTGTGCTCGCCTTGTCTCGACCTTTGCCCCAGTATCTTGTGTAGCCTTCGGCGTGTTTCCTCATCAGCCACACTCGTCCTCATTACCACACCCGTCAAGATTTGATCAGTCTTCGACCCTCTTTGTCCCCTTCAAAGTAACTCAGTACCACTTGCACTTCATTTATCACATAACCAGGTGCCTGTGCACCTCGTACCTTCAGCCAAGTCTGAGAACCTCCTAGGACTCGCCCCCCTGTTGTACGTGTTGCGTGCCATTCCCCCCTTTATTACCTCCCATTCGTTCCAAATGCAGAGAGAAGATAATGAAGGATGGCTCATTATCAATATGGACAATATTCTGATTTGTGGGAAAATGAAAGAAGAATACAGAAGCAAACTGAACAAGTCTTGAAGCGCTTACAGGAAAAGACCTATTTTTGAAATTAGAAAAATGCACATTTTGCATTCAAAGAGGTCAAATTCTTGGCATGGTCATTACACCTGGTCAATATTCAGATGGATCCTGTAAAACTTGCTGGTATCGAGATTGGCCAACCCCACAACGGTCAAACAAGTTAGATCTTTCCTCAGATTCAGAAATTTCTATAGATGATTCATTGGCAACTTTGCCATATAGCAAAGCTGTTAACGGACTTAACAAAGAAAGGTTTAACCTTCAGTTGGATGCCTGATTGTCAGACGGCTTTTGATGAATTAAAACTCAAGTTTTGTCTATGCCAGTCATACGCATGCCAGATCCCACGAGACCATTTATCCTACAAACAGACTCCTCCAATAAAGCCACTGGAGCAGTGTTGAAACAAGCTGACACCTCCGGATCCCTCCATCCTTGTGGTTTTATATCACATGCCTTAACCACAACAGAACAGAAATTACCAAGACTTATGACTGAGAATATTGGCCATCATTAAAGGACTACAGGCATGGCGACATTTGCCGCATGGATCACCACACCTCATTATAGTCCATTGCAATCACAAAAACCTTTTGTTCTATAGAACTCCGCAGCAATTAACACCTTGACAAGCTCAATGGTCTATGATGCTATCAGAATTCGATTTGAAAATCGAGCATGTACCTGGAACAAAAATGTTTGAGGCGGATGCATTATCCCGCCGACCTGATCATATGAAAGATGACGATACTCCGGACAATGTTATCATGCTACCTAATAACAAGTTTATTCACCTTATTGCTACAGACCTTGCTCAGAAGATTTGAGATGCTATGTCACTTGACAGCTTTGGAAAAACCATCATTGAAGTCATAGAAACGCAACATGCCCCACCTATCAAATCCAAACTCCAGGATTGGGTGTTCATTGACGGAATCATTTGATACATTGACAGAGCATATATCCCTGATCTTGGAACACTCCACACTAGTATTATCAAGACAGTCCATGAGTCACCTACTTCCGGACACCCTGGACGTTTGAAAACTTTAGAACTATTACAATGAGATTACTGGTGGCCAGGGATGTATAAACACGTTAAGGAATGGATCACAGGCTGCGCTACATGTCAGCAAAGGAAGGTGAACACTCACCCCAAATCCCCGGCCCTCCTACCAATTGGATCTAAGGCGACTTGACCATTTCAACAAGTTACCCCAGATTTTATCACTGATCTTCCTATTTCTGATGGATTTGACTCGATTTTGGTCACAGTGGACCATGGTCTTACAAAGGGGGTAATTCTTACTCCTTGCAAGAAAACCATTGATGCATTAGGAACGGCAGACCTTTATATCTCCGAAATATTCAAATGCTTTGGTTTACCTGACATACTCATTTCAGATCGAGGACCACAGTTCTCAGCCAAAGTCTTCCAGGAAATCAGAAAGACACTAGGAATCAATCATAGGATGAGCACCGCCTACCACCCACAAACCAATGGAGAAATGGAACGAGTTAATCAAGAACTGGAAGTGTATCTCCAAATGCAGCAGAGGAACAACTACAGACATTACGAAAAGCAAGGGAAGAGGCACTTGCTGTGCATGAATTAGCCAGACAAATGGTTGCTAGACAAATCAGAGACAAGTCAATCACATTCAAAATAGGAGACAAAGGTTGGCTTGAAAACAGAAACCTTAATATTCCATACCAATCTAGGAAATTAGTGCCAAAATGAGAGGGACCCTTCCCCATCAAGCAAGTATTAGGACCAGTAACATACAAACTCAAACTTCCAAAACAATGGCGCATTCATCCAGTCTTTCACACATCACTCCTTATGCCATATAGGGAGACCGAAATGCATGGACCGAATTACACAGCCCCACCTCCTGATCTCATAAATGGACAGGAGGAGTTTGAAGTCAAGGCGGTTCTTGCACACCGAAAATGTGGGACAGGATATCAATATTTGGTTAAATGGAAAAACTAGGTCCAAATGACAATTCCTGGGAACCTGAATGCAATTTAGGCAATGGTGCGGAATATCTGCAAGCACATAAACGGAGAAGGCAACTGTAAACACACTTATGTCTTGCTACCATTGATGTGCTGTGCGGCGGGCAAACCCAAAAGAAACCCAATTCCTCGGTGCTCGAGCACACCTTCAGTGATCAACCAAGGCATCAGGGCTCCATCAAATTCCCTGACAGCAAAAATCCATCACTATGTAATAATTTTTAGAAATGTACTAATGCCGCTAAGGAGCGATCCTATTTCTAAGCAGGAAGCTAAGCTCGTGCCTGCCGCTGGTCTGCGTGTACCATGGAACAAGGTCCAAGCAGCACAACCTTATACAGAATAATTACATGATATAATCGGAACAATGGGACAAAAACCCATATATTGATATAAGCACTTAATTATTCACGGCCAATAGGGGGGTGCAAAGCCTTTTGATGGATGGCACAGAACCAAATCCAATCTTTATCCGTCATAGACGGCCCTAAATCCGGAGAATGTTGATAAGCCGGAATTCACCATCCAGCCCAGATCTGGATAAAATCAACAGATCCAGAGTTATGGTTTTGTTATTGACCGGGGTAACACAGAAACCCGGGGCTGGTATAGTTTGCCATACTAAGTATTATTTCACACCTCTCCAGGTTGTGCCTGCAGATCTCTGTCAAGATTGAGGCATACTCATATTACTGGTGAGTTCCCGGGGTTACGTCAGCAATCATGATGGTGATTACAATATTGTACAGCTACAGGCGCTACTAACAAACCTGATTACCTATTTGGTGAGTACCAAAAGCAGGTGACACTGTTTCCTGTGCAATGACAGCCTGGTGCACACAGCCACTTCGCTTATAAGCGAAATGATGTCATAGGTCAGCCATCAGGTCTGTGAGCAGACGGGGCCCATAACCTGTCAAATCAACAACTGACAGGAGCGCAGCAGAATAGTAGAGCTGAGTAAGTTAAAGCTTACTGGTAGCTGTAGTAGTCACTTAAGTCCACTGTAGAGCGATCACTTAGTAGAGCAGAGGATGTAGATTGACGTCTAAGTACTGAGGTATTTATACATTCTATCTACTGGTCTGATGTCAGCAATATTAGTAGTGCTGACTGATCATTTCTATTGTGCTTGCTAATGCACAGTCATGCACATGGTGGGTTATTGTCTGAGTTTGACACATGTCAAACTCTATAATATCTGTCTAACTCTATAATATCTGTCAAGATATTAATAGCAGTGAACTCTATAATTATGTCCACATGTACAAACATTGATTATATGACAGATTAGATAAGATCGGTCCCATCCAAGATAAGATCGGATAGATCCGAGATGTTTCCCATGGTGCAGAACACATCATGTGTGTAACGGATTACATCCGTTTCAACAGTGTCGAGCCATGCTCAGATAGAGGCTGCAAAGCGTAAGGCAATGTGTTGACCGTCTGCAAGGTCGGTATTGAAGACGCCAAGTGCGGCTGCTTGATTGTCAACGAGGACCACATGAGTCCCTGTAGCACGAGTGGACAGGAGGTGTCGTGCAAACATTTCAAGTGCTTGCGTCTCCATTCCATACAAGGACGAGGTGGGGACCCGGCGAGCATCGGAGGCATGGGGAGTGACGAAGCCCGCAATGCCAACGCCGTGTGAATAGGAGCCGTCTGTAGCAGAGAGGGTGACATCCGGGGAGGCCCACCAGCTGGCAAGGGTATCCAGAAAGTCGGAAGAACCACAGTTGCCACTGTGATTCCTCACCCCCATAGGGGGGTGGTCAAAGTGGAGGAAATGCAGGCGTGTGCCCTGTATAGGTCACACAGGTGAGAGCCACGGATGTTTTCTGGATTCACCAGTGCGAAAGGCTTGTCAAGTGGCTGGCCCATAGCCGCAAAGGCCAAGAATGGGTTGCTTGGCAGGCATGAATTCCGCATGTGGGAGCGGGCAAGAGTGCAAGTATGTGACGGTAAAGTGATGAAGGGCACACCAGTCTCAGTGGGTGCTTGGCGTCCAGGTAGCAAGGTGGACCGCAGCTCTCTGAAGCAGTAAGTTGCAGTAGATACGGACTGGGGAAGGCCCAGCAAGTATTTGAGGGAGCTGGCACTCTACACTATCAAAGCACAGGTTCAGGGTGATGCCTGAGTGTTGGATTGTGACCGCGTTAAGGGGCTCCAGCGAGTGTACCAGGCAGAGTTTGCCCATCTTCTTTAACATGCAGAACCAGTGGGACTGATAGGAGGAGTTTGAAGACTCGTAGATGCCTGCATCAATTTTGGTGCAGATGATGTTGCAAATTTGGTCGTAAAGGCCTGGCAGAATCGGAATGTTGCACTGAACCCATGGTGTATGCAGAACTGTCGGAATCTCCACAGGTGGAAAGATTTTGGTCTTGAATTTTCCTTGCTCGCTATTTTCCCAGGCAAACCCCCACTTGTGTTTTGTCATAAATTTGTGCATTAGCTTGGTTTCTTCGGGCCATAAAAACTTGCTGCCATGCTCTTTCTCCAGTGTTCTCTTGTGCTCCTCTGTATAATGCCTGCATGGCATAAACTCGGGTGGTCTCGTGCTTAACTTGGGTAACTTGGCAAGCAGATCACCCTTGATCTCTCAAATGATACGGAATTCCTTGGGTAGCTGGCTGATGACCGGCTTTACTTTCTTAGCAACAGGTTTATATTTTTTCTTCTGGGCGGATAGGAAGACGGGTGATACGTTGTCACGGTGATGAGCGGTGTCCCGCTATGACAGTGTGGTGACCTCGTCACGCGTATGCGTCATGCTATGCGAGAGAAGTCCTACCGGCTCTGGGACTATATATGCACTGAACCCGTCACTAATGATCTGGCTGATATCTTAGGTCGTCCGCAGCGCTCGCACATCCGCACGCATCCGGAGTCACACATGCGTCATACGTACGCATCCGCAGCGCAAGCTGCCCAATAGTCGCAGTCATACCCGTACCCTTTTGCATTACCAGTGAGCAACGTCTGCACTTGAAGATTACCGGTGCACACACTGATTATCCGAAAGCCCGCCTGACTAACGGACGTTCCGCATCGGGAAGTTTACTGCCGCATTCGACATCTCCGTGCCGCCACTTCCACAATAGGCAAGTCCGCTTCCGAGCACCACAATTGGGATCCGTTTAGCCGCATGCGCATTGCGTTGTTCTCTACTTCCTCGTCATTTCAGCCATCGTTGAGCCCACGTTGCGGAAAGACTTGCGCTGCTTGTCGTTGTTGCCAGTGCTCCGCTACCATTATCAGTATCCGCCCTCGACATCGACCGTGACAGCCACCACCTATTGCCTTGCGCCCCCGTCACGTGATTCACCCGCCCATCTGACATCAGCTATCCGGCATACTGCTCTGCAGCGTGCGCTACAAAGATCCGTTCTGCGCACATCTGCTCCGCTCCACTCATTTCCGCTATGTATCGCATATCCGCGCGGCGTGTGTTCTGACTCGGATTAACAGGACATTCTTCACTAGCTCACAACCTACCTCCTGCCTACCTGTCGCTTAGATAGTGTAGAGTGTTATTAACAGCACGGATTTGTGGATGTATTAAGCTTGCACGGAAGTTTGCGCGGAGCAGAAGTAGCGGAAGCGGAAGTAGCGGAAGTTGCAGAGGCAGAAGTAGTGGAAGTGGAAGTAGTGGAAGTTGAAGTCACATGGGTGGTGTTATTGCAGAAGATGGTGGCATTTAGATATGTTTGAGTGAGCGGATTGCAGTTGTCCATGCTGACTTCTCGCAGACTTAACACAGCACCAAGGTAGAGACGAACTAGTTGATTATCGGTGATGAGCAGTCACTGGCTGTGACTGTGTAGAAGGAATCTGCTTCCGACACTTCTGGTCCACTTTCCTGCACTATCCGACATTTGTGATCTGCATCTGATCTGTGTCTGGTTTGCACTTTCCGTGCTTTTACATGCTTTGCGACATGTGATCTGCTCTCTTGTGCACTTTCTGCTCTCTTTGCAATCTGCTCTTTCCCGTGCTTTTCCGCACTTTGCAATCCGCTCTATCCGCTCTTTCCCGCGCTACAGGAATGCCTGTCCGCTCTCTGCACAGCCACTCCTCAATAGGCAACTCCGCTTTCCGAAGCCCACAATCAAGATCCAAAATGCACGATCAAGGGATAAAGGCAAATCCCATCCAGAACAAAGGAAGGAAACTTCGCAGAAATTGTCGATCATCATACCAAAGCCAGATTTGGACAGGAGGTGAAAATATCACAGAGTTCCTTTGTACTGATAGAGCAAAAATGTATATAAAGCCTCGTAGTTATCTTGTCAAAAATATACCATCCTACTCCCAATATCATATCACGCACATAATATCATTCCCATGCAAATAAGCTCTTTTCCCATTACAAGCCTATTCCCTCTGTCGCTTTTTGTCACACTTGTCACGCGCTCTTCCCACACGCTGTCCGCTATTTGACACAGTCACGTCACAACATTGCGGTTACTCCGTCGCGTCACAGCACACTTGCGTTCCGCTCCGCGTGCGTTCTGTCACTGGTCACATGTCACATCCGCACTTCGCATTCCCGTTCGCACTGCGCGCATTCTGTCACTAGGTCACACATCACACCTGCACTTCGCATTTTCGCTCCATGCGCATTCTTTCCCATTCCTCTGGTTGGCAACATTGGGACACTTCAACTAGCTCACACAAAACCCCCCCTGTCTACACAGCTGCCCTAGCAGTGTAGAGTCGTATTATCGGGAGCGGTTGGGGTATATACATTTTTGGCGGACTGTAAAGATGAGACGGAAGAATACGCTTGAATATCTATGGATTTTTTGGTATGCGGGTCAATAGTCAAGATACAGGCTACCTCTCCATGAGTGTCCATCAGTTCCTCGAGGCCATCTGAAAATCCTCCTTTTCTTCTTTGCGCATATTGTACTTGGGACAGCCACGGGGCATAGTTGGAACCTTACTACTTTGGTGCTGTTGGGTCATGAATGGTGATGGTCTGGTCCTCGTTGCCATAGTTGTGGGTTACCAACTGAGTCAAGACGTCGAAGGGCGGCCTAGCAGGATATCGTAGGTGGGCGAGCGGATAACATGTACCTGGAAGTATAAATTGGTGTCACCGATGCAGAACTGGATGTTGTTGGCGATCTGAGCAACGTATCACTTCCCTGTTGGCGGCTTCCATGTCTATCTTGATTGTTGGGTTGAATGGTATTCCAAGCTTGTTGCAGATGGCTTCCGACATGCAGACTATCGAGCACCAGGACCACTATGCATTCCACCTTGGCGTGCTTGTCTATTAATCCCTGTACGCAGCAGATCGCATGCAATTCTTTGGCGACTCGTAAGCGAGGCTTGTCTGGCCTTCTATGCAGTAGTATGCTTCTGCCATGTTGGGCATGACATAGATTTCGCGCACTGTGTTGGAGTCATAAAGCGCACCATCGGCAAAGTTTGTGCTGGTGGGTGCGGGTGCAGAAGCAGGCGCGGGTATGCGACACGGCGTTAGATAATCGCGGAGTTTTGCGCGGATCTCTGGGAGACCGCTAACAGCTCCTTGAGTGAATGCCAGCGTGATTTTGCAAGTGTGCTTGAAGATATTGTTGACAAGTTTCTCGTTCTGGGTGGGCAACGTGGTGGTATAGGAGGTCCGTTATTTTTGGTGCTGAGTTCTGAATGGGCAATCTAGCGGCGGCTGGTAACTTGCATCGTGGAACCAGAGAACGGATGTGTGTGGCTGCTGCTTCTTTTGCTACTCTGGCATATGACTCCGTAGCCTTTTCACTTCCTTAGTTCCAGCGAAGCCTGCTTCTTTGGCTTTTGCATGCAGTGGAATCTCTACCTGATCTAAAACTACCTTTTTCTTCATCTGCAACGCTACCATTCTTTGCTGAAGTTGCCTCAGCTCTTCTTGTCTTCATTGTCTCGACTGTATTCCTATATGACATAATGGGGGCGGCAATGGTAGTGGTGGCAGGTGGTGGCATATTGTTTTTGGGTGGGTAATATATGGCAGGTCGTATGTTGGCTGGTGGTGGTGGCGCTCTGCGTGGCGGTAAGTACTCCGTTGATATATCTCCTCATTGTGTTGCTCTGATTGAAACACAGCAGGTAATTGCCGGTTGGTGAAGTGATGCAACCCTCAGTGTTTTTTTGCAATCTTCCCATTTGCCATAATACTTGTCCACTTCCGGGCAGCAGCTTATGAAATGCGCTGTCTCACCCCAAAGTTGCAAGCGCGGAACCTGCTTGGCTGCATGGGCTGCAACTGGTCGTACCGGAATAGTGTTAGGCCAGTTCGGGGGAAGAGTAATCGGAACAGTGGAGTGGATTGGTGGAGCGCGGTACGCTAGCGCCTGTGGTTAGTGATTGCACCATACTTTGCCCTAGTGTTTTCCAGCAATGGCTGGCATACCTCCTCTTGCTTTATGTAGGTGTTCATGGGGGCTCGTATTTGACGGGGAAGGTGCTGGGGACTCTGACTTCATGGCGTATGATGAAGCGTGGCTGTATTAATTAGTTTATTGTAAAAGGACTGTCCTTGGATGACTTTCCTGCGCTGCTGCTTAAAATGTTTGTTTCGAGTGAGACGGGTCTCCAATGGTGTATTTCGGATACTGGCTGGCATCCATCTTCAATTTCAGTTGCAATGTCACCTGAAAACCTTTGAAGAAGAAGAATCACTCTGGCTGTTGTTGATGAGCAGTCACTGGGTGTGACTTGTGTAGAAAGATTCTCTTCCGATCCCGCTCTTTCGCACACTTTCTGCACTTTGCGATCGCTTCCCGATCCGCTTCCCGCGCTTTCCACTTGCGATCTGCGCTTTTCTCGCACTTCAACTATTTGCGATCCGTCTTTTCCACACTTTCGCTCTATTCGATCTTTCCCTGCGCTTTTACACTTCCAACATTTCCCGATCTGCTCCTTCACTCTTTCCCATGCTACAGGGAAATGCAAGTCGTCTCTGCACAGCACTTCCTCAATAGGCAACTCCGCTTTCCGGAGCCTGCAATTCGAGATCCAAACCACAATCAAGGGATAAAGGCAGATCACCATCTAGAAAAAGGATTGAAAACTTCACTGAAAATCATTGATCATTCATCCAAGCCGGGATTTGGACAGCAGTGAAAATATGGCAGGTCCTTCATACTGATAGAGCCTAAAAAATGTATATAAAGCCTCATAGTTATCTTGTCAAATAGCATACCATCATTCCCAATATCATATCACGCAACAATATCATTCCCATGCAATAATAGCTCTTTTTGCCATTGCACAGCTTGCACTCGCTCCTTGTAACTTGTCGCACACTCTATCGCCGTCACGTCCTGCTTTTTGAATGTTGTCCAGCATCACACAGTATTGCCCGCTCCTCAAGTTCGTCAAGTCACACTCACGTTCTGCTCAACACGCGTTTCTATCACTTGGTCACACTCACATCCGTCAATCCACATTTTGCGTTCGCACTCCCGCGTGCGTTTGGTCACTAGGTCACGTGTCACATCTGCACTTCATATTTCCATCACACATGTTCTTACACACTTCTCTGGTTGGCCAATGTTGGGACACTTCAGCTAGCTCACACAAAACCCCCTGTCTACAATCAGCTGCTTAGCAGTGTAAGAGTCATATATATTGGCTGCCCCAGTGAGGCTAATGAAGCATTTCTTCCCGTCCAATCCACCAGAGGCACTGCCACGCAAAACAATGACAAAGCTAGGCTCCCCCAAATCCGTGGCCAGTATTCCAAGCATGCCTATTAACAATGGACCATTGGCAACACACCAAGGTCAATCCCTCGAGCAGTTCCGCGGAATATTTCCGACAGCCTAGAGGCCATGATGGAGCAGTAACATGTCTTGTGACGAAGATG